>CAWUFW010008115.1:625000-927137 GCA_963921515.1 Calotriton arnoldi | reverse complement strand
TATGACTCCTTGAATATCGCTCAACTCACTCAATGGGTTAATGCCCCTACACATCAGGGAGGGCATACGTTAGATTTGATCTGCTCTAACTTTCCCATTTGCATTTCTGAACCCCTCCAAGTAACCTGGTCTGATCACTTTCTGATCAATTTCTCTTGGACCTCTCAGGCACCTTATACCTTGAGCAAACAGGTCCAGGGAAGCCCATTCACAAAATTGATCCCTCAGCCTTCTGCTCAATCCTGACAGATTCCCGTCTGCCTCCTTCTACCAGCTTGGAGGGAGCGGTGAAAAACTTCGAGAGGTGGATTTCACAGGCAGCGGAACAGCTAGCTCCGTCTGGCGCTGTAAAGCAAGCTAGAGTCTCTCCATCTAAACCCTGGTTTTCAAAGGAGCTCAAAGAGCAAAAAAAACATTGTAAGAAATTAGAACGGATCTGGAGAGTGGCCTACTGCCCCCTCGCGAAGATTGCACTCAGAAAGGCCCAGAAAGGCTACTACGCTTCTATAAATATAGCCAAAAGTCAGCACTATGCTAAACGCATAGCAGAGTCTCGCAACAACGCCAAGGAATTTTTTTCCATTGTGCAAAATTTTATGACCCGAGGGCTGAGGAGATACCATTACCTTCATCAGCTATCTGGTGCGAGAAACTTTCTAGTTTCTTCATTAATAAAATCCAGACAATTCAAGCCAGTTTTGATCCTGATCAGGATCCATCTATTTTACTGAACATGGCCAGTCCTAGTCACGATGTTTTTAATTCATCCTTCTCTTTGTCTGAGTTTTCTGTTGTTGCTCTCCAAGACTCGTTGACTATTTTGAAATCTTTGAAGTCTGGTTCGCCCACCGACCCTTGCCATGCCCGCCTGTTGGCGGCTGTAGCAGAAGTTGTCAATCCGGAAGTTAATTCACTTATTAACCTATCCCTCAAATCTGCTACAGTTCCGCCCGAATGGAAGCAGGCCAAACTTCTCCCCCTGCTTAAAAAACCCTCTCTTGACCCGGTTAATCCTGCTAACTACCGCCCTATCTCCCTCCTTCCAGCGGTTGCCAAGGTATGCGAAAAGGCGGTCTTTAGGCAGCTGGCCAATTTTGTAGAAAACTCAGGATCATTACATCCCGCTCAGTCAGGGTTCAGAGCTACTTATAGCACGGAAACGGCGCTTGTGGAAATAGCAGAAGCCATTAGAGAATGCTTGGACATGGGCGGGAGAGCGGCTCTAATTTTATTGGACCTCTCTGCCGCCTTCGACACGGTGCCTCACCCCCTGCTATTAGCGCGCCTTGCAAACATTGGTGTCATCGGCCCTGCATGGGACTGGATTAAGTCATTTTTGGCCGATAGATCACAGCAAGTGTGGTTACCTCCTTTTTCATCAAACCCACAAAAGGTGACCACCGGTGTTCCTCAAGGTTCTACCCTGAGTCCCCTCCTTTTTAATGTATATGTCACCCCTCTAGTATATCTGTCAGAGGAGCTGGGAGCAAAAATCATCGCATATGCAGATGACACCCAGCTCCTCTTTACTTGGAAAGACTCAGATACTTCCCCAACGAAAGCCAAAAACTGTTTGTCGGCCGTCATCAAATGGCTCGCAGCCGCCCAGCTAAAATGCAATGAAGACAAGTCCGAAATCCTTTTATTTGGATCTTTTCCTCCACAGTTCAGGGAAGCACTTTGGCCGCCAGAATATCCACTCCCCAGCACTTTGGGACAGGCAGTAAAGAACCTGGGTGTCTGGTTCGAGGAAAACCTCCGGTTCACCACACATGTAAAAAAACTTGCCGGCCAATGTTTTGGTGCATTGAAGTCTCTCAAAAAGTTTCTTCCTTTATTACCCAGGTCCGCTAGAGAGATGGTCATGCGCGCTCTGATTCTCAGCCGCCTTGACTATGCCAATGCACTTTATATTGGCCTACCAGGTTACCAGCTTAAGAAACTCAAGGTCATCCAGAATACTGCGGCACGAGCTTTGATGGGTATCCCGGGCCAGTCCAGCGTTAAACATCATCTGCGGGATTTGCACTGGCTTCCAGTGGCCCAAAGAGTGAAATTTAAGGCCCTCACGCTGGCCCATTCAGCTCTCTATGGTCGAGGGCCCCTTTATTTAAGGAAGCGGTTTAGTTTTTATATTCCACGAAGACATCTGCGCTCTGACTCACAGTGCCTAGCTTCGATTCCTCGCTTTCGGCGGACAAGGATTGGAGGGAGCTCTCTATCCTTCAAAGCGGCTGAAGCGTGGAATTCTCTCCCCTTAGAACTACGCCGCATTAACGATCCTTCCATGTTCAAGAAAAGACTAAAAACCCTGCTGTTCGCCCATAAGGACATTCTTCCCCAGCCCCATTCTGTTTCTTTTTAACTGGTTCTCGCGCCGGGACACTCATGAGTAGCCGTGCGCGTTATAAATTTTTGTAACATAACATAACATAACATATTCTTTAGATTTTGCACCAACCATATACCTCTGAACAAGGTGATGATTAGCAATGCTTTTGACCATACCCTCTGCTTGCTTCCTGTGTTTCTGAACAGAACACCAGCTTTATAACGTGAGCAGAAAATTTAGGTATATGGTGCAGCTATTGCACTCAGGTAAAGACGTGCGAATTTTAGTACACTAATTGTGTATTATATATTATGCTATTAATGTGTTACATGTTATTCGTAAATTTGCATGCTTCTGTTTACCGAATTTGTCAATGTTGATGCTATTTTTGTGCTGGTCCCCCCACCAACCGGAGCAGAAAAGACGGAGCAGCGCATGAAGAGGAAGGGTAAGACTGCTTTTCTAATATTGTTTTTACTCTGTGTTTATAATGTATATGTATTGTAAATGTTATGTTTGTTAAATTGGTTGATGCAAGTTTTGCATAGTAATTGTGTTTTTCTTACATTGCCAATGTGTTATGTGTTACTTGTAAATATGCGTGCTTCTGTTTATCTAATGTGCTAATGTTGATGCTATTGTTGCGATGCCCCCCCTGCCGACCGGAGCAGAGAAGAAGGAGCAGAGCACGAAGAGAAAGGTAAGAGTGTTTTATAATATTGTTTTTACTATGTGTTTATAATGTATAGCTAGGATAAAGGTAATAGTATAGTTATTGTGTTTTTTATTCATGTTAATATGCTATTTGTAAATATGCGTGATTCTGTTTATTGAATCTGTTAATGTTGATGCTATTTTTCTGATGGCCCTCCATCCACCGGAGCAGAGAAGACGGAGCAGCGCATGAAGAGAAAGGTAAGAGTGTTTTGTAATATTGTGTTTACTATGTGTTTATAATGTATAGCTATGATAAAGGTAATAGTATAGTAATTGTGTTTTTTATCGCTGTTAATGTACTATTTGTAAATATGCGTACTTGTGTTTATCGAATCTGCTAATGTTGATGCTATTTTTGTGACGGGCCCCACCCACCGGAGCAGAGAAGAAGGAGCAGCGCACGAAGAGAAAGGTAAGAGTGTTTTGTAATATTGTGTTTACTATGTGTTTATAATGTATAGCTCGGATAAAGGTAATAGTATAGTAATTGTGTTTTTCATTGCTGTAAATGTGTTATATGTTACTTGTAAATATGCGTGCTTCTGTTTATCGAATCTGCTAATGTTGATGCTATTTTTGTGACGGGCCCCACCCACCGGAGCAGAGAAGAAGGAGCAGCGCATGAAGAGAAAGGTAAGAGTGTTTTGTAATATTGTTTTTGCTATGTGTTTATTATGTATAGCTAGGATAAAGGTAATAGTATAGTAATTGTGTTTTTTATTGCTGTTAATGTACTATTTGTAAATATGCGTACTTCTGTTTATCGAATCTGCTAATGTTGATGCTATTTTTGTGACGGGCCCCACCCACCGGAGCAGAGAAGAAGGAGCAGCGCACGAAGAGAAAGGTAAGAGTGTTTTCTAATATTGTGTTTACTATGTGTTTATAATTTATAGCTATGATAAAGGTAATATTATAGCAATTGTGTTTTTTATCGCTGTCAATGTGTTATTTGTAAATATGCGTGCTTCCGTTTATCGAATCTGCTAATGTTGATGCTATTTTTTGTGATGGCCCCCACCCACCGGAGCAGAGAAGATGGAGCAGCGCATGAAGAGAAAGGTAAGAGTGTTTTGTAATATTGTGTTTACTATGTGTTTATAATGTATAGCTAGGATAAAGGTAATAGTATAGTAATTGTGTTTTTTATTGCTGTTAATGTACTATTTGTAAATATGCGTACTTGTGTTTATCGAATCTGCTAATGTTGATGCTATTTTTGTGACGGGCCCCACCCACCGGAGCAGAGAAGAAGGAGCAGCGCACGAAGAGAAAGGTAAGAGTGTTTTGTAATAATGTGTTTACTATGTGTTTATAATGTATAGCTAGGATAAAGTTAATAGTATAGTGATTGTGTTTTCTATTCCTGTTAATTTGTTATTTGTAAATATGCGTGCTTCTGTTTATTGAATCTGCTAATGGTGATGCTATTTTTGTGATGGACCCCACCCACTGGAGCAGAGAAGACGGAGCAGCGCATGAAGAGAAAGGTAAGAGTGTTTTGTAATATTGTTTTTGCTATGTGTTTATTATGTATAGCTAGGATAAAGGTAATAGTATAGTAATTGTGTTTTTTATTGCTGTGAATGTACTATTTGTAAATATGCGTACTTGTGTTTATCGAATCTGCTAATGTTGATGCTATTTTTGTGACGGGCCCCACCCACCGGAGCAGAGAAGGCGGAGCAGCGTACGAAGAGAAAGGTAACAGTGTTTTGTAATATTGTGTTTACTATGTGTTTATAATGTATAGCTCGGATAAAGGTAATAGTATAGTAATTGTGTTTTTCATTGCTGTAAATGTGTTATTTGTAAATATGCGTGCTTCTGTTTATCGAATCTGCTAATGTTGATGCTATTTTTGTGATGGGCCCCACCCACCGGAGCAGAAAAGACGGAGCAGCGCATAAAGAGAAAGTAAGAGTGTTTTGTAATATTGTTTGTACTATGTGTTTATAATGTCTAGGTAGGATAAAGGTAATAGTATAGTAATTGTGTTTTTTATTCCTGTTAATGTGTTATTTGTAAATATGCGTGCTTCTGTTTATTGAATCTGCTAATGGTGATGCTATTTTTGTGATGAACCCCACCCACTGGAGCAGAGAAGAAGGAGCAGCGCATGAAGAGAAAGGTAAGAGTGTTTTGTAATATTGTTTTTGCTATGTGTTTATTATGTATAGCTAGGATAAAGGTAATAGTATAGTAATTGTGTTTTTTATTGCTGTTAATATACTATTTGTAAATATGCGTACTTGTGTTTATCGAATCTGCTAATGTTGATGCTATTTTTGTGACGGGCCCCACCCACCGGAGCAGAGAAGACGGAGCAGCGCACGAAGAGAAAGGTAAGAGTGTTTTGTAATATTGTGTTTACTATGTGTTTATAATGTATAGCTCGGATAAAGGTAATAGTATAGTAATTGTGTTTTTCATTGCTGTAAATGTGTTATATGCTATTTGTAAATATGCGTGCTGTTTATCGAATCTGCTAATGTTGATGCTATTTTTGTGACGGGCCCCACCCACCGGAGCAGAAAAGAAGGAGCAGCGCATGAAGAGAAAGGTAAGAGTGTTTTGTAATATTGTTTTTGCTATGTCTTTATTATGTACAGCTAGGATAAGGGTAATAGTATAGTAATTGTGTATTCTATTGCTGTTAATGTACTATTTGTAAATATGCGTACTTCTGTTTATCGAATCTGCTAATGTTGATGCTATTTTTGTGACGGGCCCCACCCACCGGAGCAGAGAAGAAGGAGCAGTGCACGAAGAGAAAGGTAAGAGTGTTTTGTAATATTGTGTTTACTATGTGTTTATAATGTATAGCTAGGATAAAGGTAATAGTATAGTAATTGTGTATTTTATTGCTGTTAATGTACTATTTGTAAATATGCGTACTTCTGTTTCTCGAATCTGCTATGTTGATGCTATTTTTGTGACGGGCCCCACCCACCGGAGCAGAGAAGAAGGAGCAGCGCACGAAGAGAAAGGTAAGAGTGTTTTCTAATATTGTGTTTACTATGTGTTTATAATGTATAGCTAGGATAAAGGTAATAGTATAGTAATTGTGTTTTTATTCCTCTTAATGTGTTATTTGTAAATATGCGTGCTTCTGTTTATCGAATCTGCTAATGTTGATGTTATTATTGTGACGGGCCCCGCCCACCGGAGCAGAGAAGAAGGAGCAGCGCACGAAGAGAAAGGTAAGAGTGTTTTGTAATATTGTGTTTACTATGTGTTTATAATGTATAGCTAGGATAAAGGTAATAGTATAGTAATTGTGTATTTTATTGCTGTTAATGTACTATTTGTAAATATGCGTACTTCTGTTTATGGAATCTGCTAATGTTGATGCTATTTTTGTGATGGCCCCCACCCACCGGAGCAGAGAAGAAGGAGCGCAGTGCACGAAGAGAAAGGTAAGAGTGTTTTGTAATATTGTGTTTACCATGTGTTTATAATGTATAGCTAGGATAAAGGTAATAGTATAGTAATTGTGTTTTTCATTGCGGTAAATGTGTTATATGTTATTTGTAAATATGCGTGCTTCTGTTTATCGAATCTGCTAATGTTGATGCTATTTTTGTGACGGGCCCCACCCACCGGAGCAGAGAAGAAGGAGCAGCGCACGAAGAGAAAGGTAAGAGTGTTTTGTAATATTGTGTTTACTATGTGTTTATAATGTATAGCTAGGATAAAGGTAATAGTATAGTAATTGTGTATTTTATTGCTGTTAATGTACTATTTGTAAATATGCGTACTTCTGTTTATGGAATCTGCTAATGTTGATGCTATTTTTGTGATGGCCCCCACCCAACGGAGCAGAGAAGAAGGAGCGCAGTGCACGAAGAGAAAGGTAAGAGTGTTTTGTAATATTGTGTTTACTATGTGTTTATAATGTATAGCTAGGATAAAGGTAATAGTATAGTAATTGTGTATTTTATTGCTGTTAATGTACTATTTGTAAATATGCGTACTTCTGTTTATCGAATCTGCTAATGTTGATGCTATTTTTGTGATGGGCCCCACCCACCGGAGCAGAGAAGAAGGAGCAGCGCACGAAGAGAAAGGTAAGAGTGTTTTGTAATATTGTGTTTACTATGTGTTTATAATGTATAGCTAGGATAAAGGTAATAGTATAGTAATTGTGTTTTTTATTCCTGTTAATTTGTTATTTGTAAATATGCGTACTTCTGTTTATGGAATCTGCTAATGTTGATGCTATTTTTGTGATGGCCCCCACCCACTGGAGCAGAGAAGAAGGAGCGCAGTGCACGAAGAGAAAGGTAAGAGTGTTTTGTAATATTGTGTTTACTATGTGTTTATAATGTATAGCTAGGATAAAGGTAATAGTATAGTAATTGTGTATTTTATTGCTGTTAATGTACTATTTGTAAATATGCGTACTTCCGTTTATCGAATCTGCTAATGTTGATGCTATTTTTTGTGATGGCCCCCACCCACCGGAGCAGAGAAGATGGAGCAGCGCATGAAGAGAAAGGTAAGAGTGTTTTGTAATATTGTGTTTACTATGTGTTTATAATGTATAGCTAGGATAAAGGTAATAGTATAGTAATTGTGTTTTTTATTGCTGTTAATGTACTATTTGTAAATATGCGTACTTGTGTTTATCGAATCTGCTAATGTTGATGCTATTTTTGTGACTGGGCCCCACCCACCGGAGCAGAGAAGAAGGAGCAGCGCACGAAGAGAAAGGTAAGAGTGTTTTGTAATAATGTGTTTACTATGTGTTTATAATGTATAGCTAGGATAAAGGTAATAGTATAGTGATTGTGTTTTCTATTCCTGTTAATTTGTTATTTGTAAATATGCGTGCTTCTGTTTATTGAATCTGCTAATGGTGATGCTATTTTTGTGATGGACCCCACCCACTGGAGCAGAGAAGACGGAGCAGCGCATGAAGAGAAAGGTAAGAGTGTTTTGTAATATTGTTTTTGCTATGTGTTTATTATGTATAGCTAGGATAAAGGTAATAGTATAGTAATTGTGTTTTTTATTGCTGTGAATGTACTATTTGTAAATATGCGTACTTGTGTTTATCGAATCTGCTAAAGTTGATGCTATTTTTGTGACGGGCCCCACCCACCGGAGCAGAGAAGGCGGAGCAGCGTACGAAGAGAAAGGTAACAGTGTTTTGTAATATTGTGTTTACTATGTGTTTATAATGTATAGCTCGGATAAAGGTAATAGTATAGTAATTGTGTTTTTCATTGCTGTAAATGTGTTATTTGTAAATATGCGTGCTTCTGTTTATCGAATCTGCTAATGTTGATGCAATTTTTGTGATGGGCCCCACCCACCGGAGCAGAAAAGACGGAGCAGCGCATAAAGAGAAAGTAAGAGTGTTTTGTAATATTGTTTGTACTATGTGTTTATAATGTCTAGGTAGGATAAAGGTAATAGTATAGTAATTGTGTTTTTTTATTCCTGTTAATGTGTTATTTGTAAATATGCGTGCTTCTGTTTATTGAATCTGCTAATGGTGATGCTATTTTTGTGATGAACCCCACCCACTGGAGCAGAGAAGAAGGAGCAGCGCAAGAAGAGAAAGGTAAGAGTGTTTTGTAATATTGTTTTTGCTATGTGTTTATTATGTATAGCTAGGATAAAGGTAATAGTATAGTAATTGTGTTTTTTATTGCTGTTAATATACTATTTGTAAATATGCGTACTTGTGTTTATCGAATCTGCTAATGTTGATGCTATTTTTGTGACGGGCCCCACCCACCGGAGCAGAGAAGACGGAGCAGCGCACGAAGAGAAAGGTAAGAGTGTTTTGTAATATTGTGTTTACTATGTGTTTATAATGTATAGCTCGGATAAAGGTAATAGTATAGTAATTGTGTTTTTCATTGCTGTAAATGTGTTATATGCTATTTGTAAATATGCGTGCTTCTGTTTATCGAATCTGCTAATGTTGATGCTATTTTTGTGACGGGCCCCACCCACCGGAGCAGAGAAGAAGGAGCAGCGCACGAAGAGAAAGGTAAGAGTGTTTTCTAATATTGTGTTTACTATGTGTTTATAATGTATAGCTAGGATAAAGGTAATAGTATAGTAATTGTGTATTTTATTGTTGTTAATGAACTATTTGTAAATATGCGTACTTCTGTTTATGGAATTTGCTAATGTTGATGCTATTTTTGTGATGGCCCCCACCCACCGGAGCAGAGAAGAAGCAGCGCAGTGCACGAAGAGAAAGGTAAGAGTGTTTTGTAATATTGTGTTTACTATGTGTTTATAATGTATAGCTAGGATAAAGGTAATAGTATAGTAATTGTGTATTTTATTGCTGTTAATGTACTATTTGTAAATATGCGTACTTCTGTTTCTCGAATCTGCTATGTTGATGCTATTTTTGTGACGGGCCCCACCCACCGGAGCAGAGAAGAAGGAGCAGCGCACGAAGAGAAAGGTAAGAGTGTTTTCTAATATTGTGTTTACTATGTGTTTATAATGTATAGCTAGGATAAAGGTAATAGTATAGTAATTGTGTTTTTTATTCCTGTTAATGTGTTATTTGTAAATATGCGTGCTTCTGTTTATCGAATCTGCTAATGTTGATATTATTTTTGTGACGGGCCCCGCCCACCGGAGCAGAGAAGAAGGAGCAGCGCACGAAGAGAAAGGTAAGAGTGTTTTGTAATATTGTGTTTACTATGTGTTTATAATGTATAGCTAGGATAAAGGTAATAGTATAGTAATTGTGTATTTTATTGCTGTTAATGTACTATTTGTAAATATGCGTACTTCTGTTTATGGAATCTGCTAATGTTGATGCTATTTTTGTGATGGCCCCCACCCAACGGAGCAGAGAAGAAGGAGCGCAGTGCACGAAGAGAAAGGTAAGAGTGTTTTGTAATATTGTGTTTACTATGTGTTTATAATGTATAGCTAGGATAAAGGTAATAGTATAGTAATTGTGTTTTTCATTGCTGTAAATGTGTTATATGTTATTTGTAAATATGCGTGCTTCTGTTTATGGAATCTGCTAATGTTGATGCTCTTTTTTGTGATGGGCCCCACCCACCGGAGCAGAGAAGAAGGAGCAGCGCACGAAGAGAAAGGTAAGAGTGTTTTGTAATATTGTGTTTACTATGTGTTTATAATGTATAGCTAGGATAAAGGTAATAGTATAGTAATTGTGTATTTTATTGCTGTTAATGTACTATTTGTAAATATGCGTACTTCTGTTTATGGAATCTGCTAATGTTGATGCTATTTTTGTGATGGCCCCCACCCACCGGAGCAGAGAAGAAGGAGCGCAGTGCACGAAGAGAAAGGTAAGGGTGTTTTGTAATATTGTGTTTACTATGTGTTTATAATGTATAGCTAGGATAAAGGTAATAGTATAGTAATTGTGTATTTTATTGCTGCTAATGTACTATTTGTAAATATGCGTACTTCTGTTTATCGAATCTGCTAATGTTGATGCTATTTTTGTGATGGGCCCCACCCACCGGAGCAGAGAAGAAGGAGCAGCGCATGAAGAGAGGTAAGAGTGTTTTGTAATATTGTGTTTACTATGTGTTTATAATGTATAGCTATGATAAAGGTAATAGTATAGTAATTGTGCATTTTATTGCTGTTAATGTACTATTTGTAAATATGCGTACTTCTGTTTATGGAATCTGCTAATGTTGATGCTATTTTTGTGATGGCCCCCACCCACTGGAGCAGAGAAGAAGGAGCGCAGTGCACGAAGAGAAAGGTAAGAGTGTTTTGTAATATTGTGTTTACTATGTGTTTATAATGTATAGCTAGGATAAAGGTAATAGTATAGTAATTGTGTATTTTATTGCTGTTAATGTACTATTTGTAAATATGCGTACTTCTGTTTCTCGAATCTGCTAATGTTGATGCTATTTTTGTGACGGGCCCCACCCACCGGAGCAGAGTAGAAGGAGCAGCGCATGAAGAGAAAGTAAGAGTGTTTTGTAATATTGTTTGTACTATGTGTTTATAATGTCTAGGTAGGATAAAGGTAATAGTATAGTAATTGTGGTTTTATTGCTGTTAATGTGTTATTTGTAAATATGCGTGGTTCTGTTTATGGAATCTGCTAATGTTGTTGCTATTTTTGTGATGGCCCCACACACTGGAGCAGAGAAGAAGGAGCAGCGCACGAAGAGAAAGTAAGAGTGTTTGGTAATATTGTTTTTACTATGTGTTTATAATGTATAGCTCGGATAAAGGTAATAGTATAGTAATTGTGTTTTTATTGCTGCTAATGTGTTATTTGTAAATATGCGTGCTTCTGTTTATCGAATCTGCTAATGTTGATGCTATTTTTGTGATGGGCCCCACCCACCGGAGCAGAAAAGACGGAGCAGCGCATGAAGAGAAAGTAAGAGTGTTTTGTAATATTGTTTGTACTATTGTGTTTATAATGTCTAGGTAGGATAAAGGTAATAGTATAGTAATTGTGGTTTTTATTGCTGTTAATGTGTTATTTGTAAATATGCGTGGTTCTGTTTATGGAATCTGCTAATGTTGTTGCTATTTTTGTGATGGCCCCCACACACTGGAGCAGAGAAGAAGGAGCAGCGCATGAAGAGAAAGTAAGAGTGTTTTGTACTATTGCTTTTAATATGTGTTTATAATGTATGTGTATTGTAAATGTTATCTTTGGTAAATTAGTTGATGCAATTTTAGTATATTAAGTGTGTATATTTATGTGCTTTTAATGTGTTAATATGCGTACTTCTGTTTATGGAATCTGCTAATGTTTATGCTATTGATGCGATGCCCCACCCACGGACCGGAGCTGAGAAGACGGAGCAGCGCATGAATAGAAAGGTAAGAGCGTTTTGTTATATTGTTTTTACTGTGTGTTTATAATGTATAGGTAGGATAAAGGTAATAGTATAGTAATTGTGGTTTTATTGCTGTTAATGTGTTATTTGTAAATATGCGTGGTTCTGTTTATGGAATCTGCTAATGGTGATGCTATTTTTGTGATGGACCCCACCCACTGGAGCAGAGAAGAAGGAGCAGCGCATGAAGAGAAAGTAAGAGTGTTTGGTAACATTGTTTTTACTATGTGTTTATAATGTATAGCTCGGATAAAGGTAATAGTATAGTAATTGTGTTTTTATTGCTGCTAATGTGTTATTTGTAAATATGCGTGCTTCCGTTTATCGAATCTGCTAATGTTGATGCTATTTTTGTGATGGGCCCCACCCACCGGAGCAGAGAAGACGAAGCAGCGCACGAAGAGAAAGGTAAGACTGCTTTTATAATATTGTTTTAGTATGTATTTTAATGTATATCTACTGAAATTGTTATGTTTGTTAAATTGATTGATGCAACTTTAGTATAGTAATTTTGTTTTCCGTATGCTGTAAATGTGTTAATATGTGTGCTTCCGTTTACCGAATCTGTGAATGTTAATGCTATTGTTGCGATGCCCCCCTAATCGACTGGATCAGAGAATACGAAGTAGCGTAGGAATAAAAAGGTAAGACTGCTTTTCTAATATTGTTTTTACTATGTGTGTATAATGTATATTTATTGTAATTGTTATGTTTGTTAAATTAGTTGATGTAACTTTAGTATATTTATTGTGTATTTTGATATGTTGTTAATCTGTTAATATGTGTGCTTTTGCTTACTGAATCTACTAATGCTGATGGTATTGTTGCGATGCCCCCCCCCCTCCACCGACCGGAGCGAAAAAACACAGCAGCGCATGAAGAGAAAGGTAAGACTGCTTATGTGTGAAAATGTTACTATTACAGTAGATTGGTGTATGTTGTGAGACAGAGGGCTAGTATTTGGTAGGTGCTGCTACTGGACTGTGTATATTACAGTATAGGAAGTTAGGCGATCTAGCTTGGCGAGCGGAGTGGTGTAAATAGCTGTAACCGGAAGCGAAATTTAGGCGGCACATGACATTGCAATGGAGGGCAGCTGAGAGGAAAATGTGCGCACATAAATAGGTATGTTGTGGGGGGGGAACGGTAAGAAAGAATTAAAGTAGCTAATGTAAAGCTGCTACCTGAAGAAAGGGACCTGTGTATGTAAGTAATATATGTATATGTTGTGTAAAGTTTTTGGCGTGTTGTGCGTATTTTAGCTAACGTATTGTACATAATTCTATGTGTAATAATTTTACAGCTAGTGGATTGTGTACATTGTGCGATAGGGGGTAGTATTTGATAGGTGCTGCTACAGGATTATGAATGTTGTGGTATAGGAAGTTAGGCGATGTAGCTTTGTTAGGGGAGTGATGTAAAAGCTTGAACCGGAAGAGAAATTCAGGCTTTAACCGGAAGAGAAATGTAGGTGGCAGACGACATTGTAATGGAGGGTAGCGGAGAGGATGTTAAGAGTACTAAGAGCAGCAAAAAGCGTCATAGCGTGGCGAGATATATTTGTTGCAGGTTTGTTTTTTAACTGTTTAGTATAAGGGGACGCAAGCTTTGGAAAAGTGAAATATGTAGTGTATTTTTGGCGGTGAGAAAAGGCATAGCAAGGGAGTAACTGCGTTGTAAGATTGTGGAGTGAGAACTCTGTGACACTATGTTGCTTGGGTTTTTGTTGTTTTGGAGGCTAATTGTGGCAGTACACTTTGTAAGTGTGGTTATTTTAGCTGTAGGTATTAGATAATATAGGTTAGTTGTAGTTTAAAAACGGGGTGGCATGTGGAAGATACGGGCAATGTTTGTGAAACGAAAAATTATGTAAGAGGTTGTGGTGTAACTTGTGCGAAGGCAAAGGAGTATTTAAGCGGTAGTCCATAGTGTTATAGACGCAGTAGCGGTCCGTGGTAGGAGTGCCGGCCGGGCGGTGACATGCGGCGGGGGAGGGGCAGGGTAGGGGGCAGTAAACCACGGATTACGGCGAAATACAGGTAATTAAACATTTCAATAAATAAAACCATTTTTATTGCGCGCACTGCATCGCATTTTGCGATGCATTGCTCACAATGAAATTTGTTTTATTTATGTATTCGGCCGCAATCTGTGGTTTACTACCCCCTACCCTGCCCCTCCCCCACCCCATGTTACTGCCCGGCTGGCACTTGTACCATGGACTGCTACTGTATAGACTGTATTGGAAAGAATATTAGGGGTGTAAAAAAAAGCGAGAGGAAGGATAGTTTTTGGTAGGCGATATTTGCGAAAGGTTTGTGTTTTGCTGCTTCACAAAAGGGTATGTAGTGTTAGAGAAAGAAAAATGTTTAGTATACATGTGTAGATAAAAAGGAAAAGGTTAATGAGGAAAAACAAACAGTATTTAGTGGCGTAGTTTAATAGTTATTTTCCACGGTGCTTTTAGTGTTAAAGGTGCGCAAAGAATACAGAGCAATTGAGTCAAAAAAGGGTAAAGTATGTAAATGTAGCAAAGATTGTATCTGAAAATTAGTAGTACTAAAGCATGATAGAAACGGGGTGAAAAATATGCTTGTAAAATAAAAAAAGAGCCACTTTATCGTACAAAGAATTACTGTTTACCAAATGCACCAAATGTGGCATTAAACGTTGCACCGCGCAAGAAACGAAAATGTAGCTGCAATTTACAAACATGAGGACTCCATAAAATTAGTAGCATATAGAAAGAGCACATTTGTTTAGTGGAATACTATACAAGTTTTTGTCTAATATAGGAGCTAAGTTGTAGGGTACAGTGCTTCTCTTTGATGTTGTGATAAGGTCCTTATATATACAAATCATGTAATTTAATGTACACGCAGTAAGTAATAACTATGAAAGGGCTGAAAGCATTATTTACTGTGTGTAGCAGTTACAAATTTATCCTTTGATTTGTTTTTGTTTAATTAATCCAATTGTTTAAGTAAGTTAAATACGTTTTGTTTGTAATGTACTTACCAGAGCTGTAATATTGTTGATAGTAAGCTGGCCGAAAAATGTTTTTAGGACAGGTACGGTAGTATTCCGAGCTAGGAGCTGTTGTGTTCTGTGGGTACAAGAAATTAATAGTATTAAAACATAGAAAGCGAAAGGCAAACAGACGTATAGTATTTAAATTGTTTGCTTAATTTATAAGTGCAAATTGCTGTTTGTATTGAGAAATACGTAAAATAAATAATAGTATTTTTTGTTAGCTAATAAAAGGAGAAAGTAAAGGGGAATAAAGTATGCAATAGGTATTTTAAATTGTATTGTAAAAGCGGAAATGTACTCACCGAAAATGTAAGACTGGCAACCGCAGAAGTACACAGATGTGTATAGGAACAGCAAGGAGGGAGCGTTTTCCAAGAACAGTAAGGAGGCAGTGTTTGCAACAGTTTAAATAAGGTGAAGGGCAATAAATTGTAGCAAATGAAGTTAAACGCTAAGAAAGGTTTATTGCTCTTGCCCTAAAAGTGGAGATAACCTGGAGATAGAGAAGGGGCAAATTGTTGACGGGGGAGGGAGGTTTCGCAGTAAGGCGTTTATTGCAGTGGTTTCAGTTTTGCTTTAGGCAGCTGGTAATGTTGACTGTTAGGGCATTTTTTTTTTTTTCGTATTAAATAAAATGAAATGAACAGTGTGTATGTGGGTAGATGTATATTATGTAAATGTCCCTATTTTTGGGAGAATATTTTGTTAGGTGTTGTTATATTAAGTGTTGCATAAAAGATAATGTTTGTAGCCTAAATAATGTATAGTTGTTGAGGCTACACGTGCGCGAAGTTGTAGCATGCTTTATAGTGCAGTAGGAATGGGAACACATTATTACTGAAGCATAACAGGAAAGCAGCATTTGGTATGTAAGTGATTTTTTAAAAGCAGATAATGTTTAGCAGGATAATAGTTTTAAGTGGTATATTGTTTACTAGTTGTATGCAATTGGTAGATCAAGAATGATATATATTTATTTTTTGGGAAAATCTGTTTGTTTAGTTCTATAAGCTGAAGGAAGATGTTTGTAATATTTGTAATTAGTTATTATTTTATTTGTTTTTAAGTAGGTCATATGTAATATTGATTTAAAGGGATAGGTAGTGTAAGTAAAAGAATTCTGTGGAGTGGAGAGAAGCTAGTTTTAAAAGTGGAGGGATGGAATGTAGTAAAGAGTATTACTTTTATTACTAGAGGAATAGTGTAGATTAAAAGGAAGTGGTAGTGTGAGCAGAAGTATTGTTTGGAGCAATGAGTGCTGGTAGTGTGAGTAGAAGGATAGTATGGAATGAAGAGTGTTAATACTGCGAGGGAATTAGCATAGAATGAAGAGCTGTTTGTGCTGTGAGTAAATGGATGGCATGTATGATAAAGAAATTGATAGTTTGAGTAGAGGAATGGGATATAATGAGAGGAGTTGGAACTGTGAACAAAGAGATAGTATGTAGTGAAGAGTGTTGGCATTCTGAGTAGAAGTATGGTATAAAGTGAGTAAGAGTATGTACTGTGAAACAAAGTATGTAATACAGTGAGGGTGCTAGTTATGTGTAGAAAGAGATGGAATAGTATAAATGTAAGAGATGTAATAAATAAAAGCGCGCGTATTGCTAAATAACTCAAAGTATATCAGCAGTGTAATAAAACAGTGGATATTGTAAATAAATAGGCATAATACTCAGAGTTTTTGTGAATCTGCAAGTTGCATCATCCGAATGTGAATTACATATAAACGTGTAGCTTGAGCAGTTTGGGCTTATTTGTGCACAGCACCTAGGAGTGGGTGAGGGCAAAGAAGCCCCAAAAACATTTCTAAGCTTTTGCCTGCAAAAAGAGGCAGTGTGTGTAAAGTATGTCTATATGTGTTGTCTGGATTTTTTGTGTGTTTGTCTAGTTATTCTGCTTAAAGCTTTAGAATGTATTTTATACGTTATAATTAGGGCTCCCGGTTTTCCGTTTTTACGGATTTTTACATATAAATACAGACGGAAAACTATATTTCCTTTGTCTGTATTTATATTTAGAAACGGCAAAATACTAGCAAATTTTGCCGCGCTGCCGAGCTCCAGTGCAGAGTTTCCTGCCACGCCCTGTTTATCCCTCTCGCAGCCCCTCAACCATCTAATCCCCAGTAAACTCTCTCACCCGCGCCACTTTCGTCCCAGTTGTCCGACTCACTACACATGCACGAGTCACCTCACTCATCCTGTTCAAACCACTTGTCCTCCCCACTGCAATGGTGTAACATTAGCCACCAGAGGCTGAGCACGAGCAGAGAGCAGCGAGAGGTGAACCCAGGCTGATGGAACAACCCAGGGGTAAGCGGGCGCAAAGGGTTAACAGGCTCCAAATGGCAGAAAGAGGCAGAGGGAAACTTTCCAGGAACCCGACCACTTAGTGCGCCTGCCTCAGCTTGACACAAAAGCCTCACAGCGTGTGCATATTCATTGAACGTGTGTGTGTTCATTTAGACTTCCTATTCACTGCGGGGTTGTGGCTTTTCATGTTGTTGTGAAACCCGTAACCTGAGGCCAAAACACCAAGGCTCATTTACACATCAGTTCCTTGCATCCTTTTGAATAATACAGTTTTCCTCTGCGAAGACCCCCACCACCCCCCCCACTACCTCTGAAGTTAGGACATTCTTATGCGTGACTGTGAAGCCCCTCCACATTCCGTTCCCGTTGTTGGCGTGACAGCGGTTTGTTTAGAGAGTGTGGCTGTCTGGGTCACCAGGCGCTGGGGTGGGCAGAGGCCACTGATGACCCCGGAAGGTGCTTGTGTTGTGATGTCTCATAGGTTTCTTTTTTGTTATTTTTCTGTAGTGTTAAGATGCTTAATGTGGGAGTTGTAGAGTCCACGAAGTAATGTGACATCGACCAGCATGTGTTCTTGCAGTGTGCCCTGAATATTAGTCTGGGAGTGGGCACCATGGAACAAGCCTCCCCATGCACCCTCGAAGTGTAGGCTGGTGTCATTGCCACGTTCTATCTCCTCAGTTAAACATTTCACATTGACCTAGGACCTGCCCCATCTCCCTCAGAAATCACTTCTGGTCAACACTCTCAAAGGTGGATTTGGGGAGTAAATATTCATCAAACCCCGCTCTTTATTACTTTCTAATATCGTATTTCATGTAATCATCCCTTGTTAAAGTGAAGAGGCGTTTTCTCCAAAATCTGCTTTGGCTCCTTGAGGCTGTCCTGGCTGCCCGACAGGATCCAGGACAGACTGTCCCACCCTCCCCACGTGCAGGAGGCTTATCCGTGCTTGTCTGCTCGGTGCCTGCCCTGGGGTGTACAGAATGCCCCAACTGCTTGATCGCTTCCTCCAGTTACTCCAATTATACATTTCATGTGAAGCTCGCAGAAGCATTCAGTTTTAGCAGGCGCTATAAAAAAGATTGATCAACAATGGAGGTTTACCACTGTACACTCCACTGGGAAGTTGGGGAGAAATGATGGATAATGTTGAATTGTCTGTTTCTCATTGAGATTCATATACGTTGTTGCATTGTTGTTATTACTTCCAGTTATACTTGTTGAATTCTTCTATCAATGCTATGTCTTGTAAAGCGCTCTGATACCCTCGGGTCCAGCCAGCGCTATATAAAACCAATTAAGCCCCCGCGGTGCAGTGGGCCCCCCCCCCCAGCCTCGTTAACAAGTGAATGGTCTTTTAAAGACCTGTGAAGTACTCGGGTGCGGCTGGCAGCTCAAAAACTGTCTGTGTGTGTGCCTGTCAGCATCGCCACTTCCCCCCTCTCTGCCCAGGATCTTCTGTGCCCGCCCAAGTTCATCATCAAATGATTAAATATTAGGTGGACATGAAACCTGCATTCATACATCGTCCTTTCTGTCGGTGTATCTCCCAGTTCCTCTCTACGTGCCTGAGTGTGCACTGTCTGATTGTTTTTGCATAGGGTGAGACTGAGTTCATGCCTGTCTGTACTTTGTCTGTGTGTGTCAGCCTCTGCGTGTTGGGTTGTGGTTATAGGTACCTGACTCTCCCTTGCTTGACCTGGCATCCCTCACACCCCTTGCCCCTCCCCCCAGACTTAAACCTCCTGCAAATATTGAATGGGTTTTCAGTGGTCTTCATTTCATTAACAAACCAGAAAGAGCCTCAATGTCCTCAAAGTCTCTTGAAATACACATGTGATTGTACTACAATGGCAAAGTTTTCAGATGAATGTATTGTGTTGACCAATAACAACCGAGCGCATGTGTGCATTGTCAATTTAAATAAATGTGTAAAAATACTAGCTGTAGCGTCGTCTTTTGCTTGTGGCAAAAATAAATGTGGATAAATACAGAAAAAATGCCCAAAAAATAAATATGGATAAATACAGATGGAAATGGCAGAAAAATAAATACCATAAAACCGGGAGCCCTAGTTATAATGCTGGTAGCAAATGTGTTTTTTTTAGCTTCCTAAGAAAGCAGTTACTACAGTTACTGGAAAGCTATTTTAATAATAGCAGCAACATTGGCAGATTAAGTAAACAAAAGCACGCACATTTACAAATAACATATTAACAGCAATAAAAAACACAATTACTATACTATTACCTTTATCCTAGCTATACATTATAAACACATAGTAAAAACAATATTACAAAACACTCTTACCTTTCTCTTCGTGCGCTGCTCCTTCTTCTTTGCTCCGATGGGTGGGGCCCATCACAAAAATAGCATCAACATTAGCAGATTTGATAAACAGAAGCACGCATATTTACAAATAACATATAACACATTTACAGCAATGAAAAACGCAATTACTATACTAAAGGTGCATTAACCAATAAACACAGACTACAAACAGTAACATAAATGCACTTTTACGTTTTCCTTTCTGTGCTGCTCTGTTTTTTGGTGCTACAGTTGGTGAGAGGGGTCATTGCAACGTTGTAGCACCAATATTTTGTGATTTGGTAAACAAAAAACGTATAGTGATAAATGCAATAAAATAGGTAATACTGGGAAAAAATAATGATATTTACTGGCGTATTCCAAATATGGCATTGTAATTTATTTAATATATTGTAATGTAAATAACGCAGCGTATTTAGCGCGTTGTGAGGCAGCTGTTTGTAGCATTTTGTAGGATATATTGAGTGTGGACTTGTAAAATAGGTTGTGTATGTTTATGTATGTACAGTACATATGAGTGGGAGGGCTGAGGAAGAACGCTAAAAGTTATGGCGAAGGTTTGGTTTGTAATTAGGAGCTAGTGTGCGTAAGCAATACTTATATGTGTAGTGTGTTTTTTTTTTTAATGCTGTTGTGTGCATGTTAATTAAGATGTAATGTATTTGTGTAGTGTAATGTAGGTGGTGCAGTGTAATTTGTGTTTTGTAAAGCTGGTAGTTGTAGTGTGTTTTTTTTGTATTTTGTGTGTATTTGCAGTATATGTAGTGTATGTATTAGTTTGTAAGAGATTTGAGGACGGGGAGGTAAAAAACAACTGTAAAATAGCAAAAACTATTTAAAAGCTGTTGTCTGAAAAAAGGGGTAGTGTATGTAAGTAATATGTGTGTGGTATGTATAGTGTAAAAGTGAATGCTAAGGAAGAAGACTAAGTTATTGCAAAGTTTTTGTAGAGAAGGGCGCGCATTGTGTGTACTGAATATGTATGTGTTGTATGGGGTGTGTGTGTGTTTTTGTATGTGTATTTAGATGAAGTTGTGCGCATTGTGTGTACTGAATATGTATGTGTTGAATGGGGTGTGTGTGTGTTTTTGTATGTGTATTTAGATTAAGTTTTGCAACAGCTAATGTATGTGGTAGAATAAAAGGGGTAAGTAGTGGTGGTATGAATACAAGAGAGGTTATTATGGTAAGCAGATAGATGGTATGGAATAGAAGTGGTCGGTATGATGACTATATGTTTGGTTTGTAATAAACAGAGTTTGATAGTAAAAATAGGCAAATAACATGTAGCAAAAACAGTGTTTATTAATGTGAGTAAAGAGGTGTAATGTACAAACAGTAGTAGGTTTTCTAAGTATAGTGTTGATATGGATTAAAGAGGGGTAGGTAGTGTAGAATGACTAAACAAACAGAGCTTCCCAAATTTTAAATATATCCTCACGAATGGATAAATTGTGTAATAATAAGGATGTATTATGAGGACGTGTAGTATAATAGTATATAATTTAGGCTTTGTGTTTTATACTCCTATGTAGGAAAAGTAATAGGTTATTTTATGGTTAATAGTTAAGTTTCTATGTTTAATTTATATATTTATTTATGCAGGATGAATTATGATAACAAAATTAGGAAGCAAACGATGACACACTTAGTATATAAGTGGTTAGAGTGTACTAGGGATTATATTTAGTTAGAAGGAAAAAGCTATAAGCATGTTTTTTCAATAATAGTGAGTTGAAACAAGGTAGTTACTAATAATAGTCTATTTTGAATGCTCCAATGTTTAATTTCTTGAGGTACGTTAAGCAATAATATATATTTAAGCAATAATAATATATGTTTTAGAGAATTTTTAAGCAACTTTCACATTTACACTAATTTTCCCTTTAAACAGAACATTCACACAACTGCAGTACACTTAGGGGCTGATTCCGATTCGGGCCGGAAATCTCTCCGACCGAGCCGGACCCGGAGAGATTTCCGACCGAATCGGACCCATGCAGCCCGACCGAACGAGTACGATGCGCACGTATGCCATCGGACTCGATTCGGTCGGACTCCCATTGAAGTCAATGGGAGCCTGTCGTACAACGCGTACGCGGGCTCCCATTGACTCAATGGGTGCGAGGCGGACAATGGCGCCCCCTACAGCGTGTACGCGGCGAAGCGACTCGCGCCGTACACGCACAGGTAGGGGGGACCCGTGGGTCCCCCCTGTGTGCGACTCGCGTGGCTACGCGTACACGGGGGTCCGACACGGACCCCCAAAGTACGGCTCCGACTGCTCTTTCAAGCCGGAGTGCGCGGCTCGGTCGGACTGCTCGCGGCGCGCATCGTACTTACCCGGCCGGGGAACGTCTCCATTGCGCGGTGCGAGTCGGGTCCGTGTGAGTCGGTCGGAGCGTGTTGAAGCCGCGTACGAGTCGGTCGGCGATTTCACGGGCGCTTGCATCGTACTCGGTCGGCCGGACCCGCGTACGATTCGGTCGGGAAACAGGGCTCCGAATCGGATCCGGTAAAGCCGAATCCGATTCGGAGCCCTACCGGCCGAGATCGGAATCGGCCCCATAGTGTTCTACATAATAAGTGCTCCCACGTCTCCGTAGGTTGCAGCACGCCCCGTTTTGTAGCAAGAACGGGAATACCCCAATGATGAAGCATGACATCGAATGAGCGTTTGGTGTGTGAGGGGTATTTTAAAAACACATAGTGTTTCCTAGTTTTTCCTATAACAATCTCCCAAAAGAATAAAGTGGAGGGGTGTACATCAAAGTTCGAACTTTAACTAACAGCCCACTGTGTGAAAACATTAATATTTTATTCTGAAAAAATGTTGAGAAAAAGTAAACTAAGAGCAAGGAAATTTACAGTAGAGCATTTTTTTTTTTAAAGCAAATAGCACTGTGTTGTTATTATGTAGCTGTTGGTTTGTTTCCTGTTAATAGTACTTGCAAGTGTGAAAAATAACCCGAGGACTTGTTTAAAGGATGTAACAAACAAATGATGGTAGGGGGCGGAGTGGGAGGATGAGGAGGGGAGACTGCTAGGGAAGAGAAGAGATAAGGAAAGTGCCAAGATGGTAAACAGATGGTGCCATTACTTATAGAATGAGCCAGCTGGGGCCCGTTTTGTGTGTTATGGCCAATGTGTGTAAGCTACCTCTATGTGCATGGTATAGGGTTTTTACGTTTATTTTAGGCTATTACCAGTAAGACAATGCATTTTATACCTTAAATGCGGTTTAATTACTGTATCTATTACATGGGCAACTTCAGTTTACTTTTATGCGTTTAGTTCGTACATATAACATACACAGTTTGCCTTTTAACATTTATAACTACTGAAGCAGCGCCCTACCATGTTGCCTTAAAATGCGAGCAACGTAATGCATTTTGTGAGTGCATTCCTGAAACTCCTGTGAGCAAGAAAGTGTGCGCTATTTTAAAGCTTCAACGCGTTTGAAAGCTCACTGAGTATGCAGTGATATATTAAACGCATGTGCACCGTGACATCGAGCCAGCTTATTATATAATTTGTTTACCTATTTTTAGCAAACACCAGTAATTTAATCATTGTATCTGTTGCATAGGCAACTGCGGTTTACTTTTATGTATTTAGTTTCTACATGTAACATAAACAGTTTGCCTCTCAACCTTCATAAGAACTGGATCAGCGCGCCACCATGTGGCCTTGAAATGCGAGTAGCGTAATGCATTTTGTGTATTAAGTGTGGACCTGTGACGCGGTGTGCGCTATTTTTAAACTTCAACGTGTTTGACAGTTCACTAAGTGTGCTGTGATATATTAAAGGCCTGTTTTGCGCCACATTGAGCCAGCTCATTATATTGTTTGCCTTTACCCATTTTTAGAAAACAGGAGTAATTGTAGGCTGCGATTACAGCTTTTTAAGAAATTAGCAGTGTTAAATATAACCACGGAATTAAAGAACTGGCTACAGTATATACTAAGCTGTTATTTAGTAAATAAAAAAAGCAGCACTAGTGACGTTTAGCACAGCACATGCAAATAAGCACTGCGAAAAAAGTGAAAGTACTCATAAGTGAAAGAACTCATTCATGTACCTTGCGAGAGCGAGCAGGATAATTCTAAACAGATGCTTAATGTAAACACGCGCTGTAGGGTAAAGTGAAAGCACTCGAATGCAGGTGTCGTAATGCATTTTGTGAGTGTATTCCTGAGACTTTTGTGGGCAAGACATGGTATGTGCTTGGGCAAGACGCAGTATGCGCTATTTCGAAGCTTCAACGCATTTGAAAGCTCACAGAGTATGCTATGATATATTAAACACTTCTGCAGCGCAATACGGAGCCAGCTTATTATATTATTTGTTTGTTTACCTTTTTTAAGCAAATACAACTGCAGTAATCAATAATAATATATATTTCAGAGAATTGTGAAGTAACTTTTACACTTACACTAATATTTCCTTGAAACAGAACATTCACACAACTGCAGTACCCATAGTGTTCTACATAATAAGTGCTCCCACGTCACCGTAGGTTGCAGCACGCCCCGTTTTGTAGCAAGAACGGGAAGACCCCAATGATGAAGCATGACATCAAATGAGCGTTTGGTGTGTGAGGGGTATTTTAAAAACACATAGGGGCCGATTCCGATTTGGGCCGGAAGCGCACCCAACAGTATTCGTCCGGAAAAACTACCAGCCGAACGCGTGTTTCCCGACCGACTCGAACACTCTACCGAACGAACAAGTACGATGCGCATAACAGCCCAGATTACGAGCGAGCCGAACTTACCCAATCCAGCTCCTTTTCTCCGCCCGAGCCGGATCCGTAAACGCCGAATCGAGTCGCACGGAACCAAATACACAGCATCTTCCGGCCGGACTAGTACGATGCGTCTTCCGTACGCGCCGAACCCGTCGCTACGTCCGGCACGTTTCAGCATCCCGGAGAGCCGCACATAAGCTCCGTTTCGCGTCACGAAATGATCCACGGCTACGAGACGAACAAGCCAGCGACGAGTACGAGTCGAAGACACGCGAAACCCGAACGAGACGAACCAACCATGAATCCCATCGCGCAGGTCCTACCAATACTCTACATCTATTACCAGGACCGATTCGGACGCGTACGGCGCAGACGGTAAGTCTAACACCAACAATACAAACTAACTACACGTACCTAAAATATGTCACACACACATAGGGATGCACAAATGACGTACACTAGCAACTGCACAATCATAGGGGTGGGATGGGCATCACCAATGCCATACACACCCATAGGGGCCTGGATTCCTGCCACCACCACCACCCCTACTCAGGGGTGCTGGATGCCCATCACTACTACCACCCCTACTCAGGGGTGCTGGATGCCCATCACTACTACCACCCCTACTCAGGGGGGGGCTGGATGCCTATCACTACCACCCCCCCACTCATGGGGGGCTGGATGGCTGCCACTACTAGCATCCCCACCCATGGGGGGCTGGATGCCTATCACTACCACCAGCCCTACTCAGGGGTGCTGGATGCCCATCACTACTACCACCCCTACTCAGGGGGGGCTGTATGCCTATCACTACCACCCCCCCTACTCATGGGGGGCTGGATGGCTGCCACTACTACCATCCCCACCCATAGGGGGCTGGATGGCTGCCACTACTACCATCCCCACCCATGGGGGGCTGGATGCCTATCACTACTACCACCCCTACTCAGGGGGGGGCTGGATGCCTATCACTACCACCCCCCCTACTCATGGGGGGCTGGATGCCTATCACTACTACCACCCCTACTCAGGGGGCTGGATGCCTATCACTACCACCCCCTACTCATGGGGGGCTGGATGCCTATCACTACCACCCCCCCTACTCATGGGGGGCTGGATGCCTATCACTACCACCCCCCCTACTCAGGGGGGGCTGGATGCCTATCACTACCACCCCCCCTACTCATGCGGGGCTGGATGCCTATCACGACCACCCCCCCTACTCATGGGGGGCTGGATGCCTATCACTACCACCCCCCCTACTCATGGGGGGCTGGATGGCTGCCACTACTACCATCCCCACCCATAGGGGGCTGGATGGCTGCCACTACTACCATCCCCACCCATGGGGTGCTGGATGCCTATCACTACTACCACCCCTACTCAGGGGGGGGCTGGATGCCTATCACTACCAACCCCCCTACTCATGGGGGGCTGGATGCCTATCACTACTACCACCCCTACTCATGGGGGGCTGGATGGCAGCCACTACTACCATCCCCACCCATGGGGGGCTGGATGCCTATCACTACCACCACCCCTACTCAGGGGTGCTGGATGCCCATCACTACTACCACCCCTACTCATGGGGGGCTGGATGCCTATCACTACCACCCCCCCTACTCATGGGGGGCTGGATGCCTATCACTACCACCCCCCCTACTCATGGGGGGCTGGATGGCTGCCACTACTACCATCCCCACCCATGGGGGCTGGATGCCTATCACTACCATCAGCCCTACTCAGGGGTGCTGGATGCCCATCACTACTACCACCCCTACTCAGGGGGGGGCTGGATGCCTATCACTACCACCCCCCCTACTCATGGGGGGCTGGATGCCTATCACTACCACCCCCCCTACTCATGGGGGGCTGGATGCCTATCACTACCACCCCCCCTACTCATGGGGGGCTGGATGGCTGCCACTACTACCATCCCCACCCATGGGGGGCTGGATGCCTATCACTACCACCAGCCCTACTCAGGGGTGCTGGATGCCCATCACTACTACCACCCCTACTCAGGGGGGGCTGGATGCCTATCACTACCACCCCCCCTACTCATGGGGGGCTGGATGCCTATCACTACCACCAACCCTACTCATAAGACGGGTAATGCATGACACAACCAGCATACTCCCACATAAGGAAGAACAGAAAATTACATCCACCCAAACAACATGACAAGCGTGTGTAGTCCATGTCAAATGCCTACAACACTAAACATGACAATGAACATACAATGTGACCCACTAACACATGTGTCACACATAAAAGTGTGTGGCCTCCACAATACAAGCCGACCATGGCCACTGTGGCAATGGGGCCTAAAGCCCCATCACCACAGTCACCAAAAGGTAAGTGTGGGGTCCAAGGCTGATGGACCTTTTGATCAGTGTGGCAATGGTGCCTAAAGGCCCATCACCACAGTCACCAAAAGGTAAGTGTGGGGTCCAAGGCTGATGGACCTTTTGATCAGTGTGGCAATGGTGCCTAAAGGCCCATCACCACAGTCACCAAAAGGTAAGTGTGGGGTCCAAGGCTGATGGACCTTTTGATCAGTGTGGCAATGGTGCCTAAAGGCCCATCACCACAGTCACCAAAAGGTAAGTGTGGGGTCCAAGGCTGATGGACCTTTTGATCAGTGTGGCAATGGTGCCTAAAGGCCCATCACCACAGTCACCAAAAGGTAAGTGTGGGGTCCAAGGCTGATGGACCTTTTGATCAGTGTGGCAATGGTGCCTAAAGGCCCATCACCACAGTCACCAAAAGGTAAGTGTGGGGTCCAAGGCTGATGGACCTTTTGATCAGTGTGGCAATGGTGCCTAAAGGCCCATCACCACGGTGATCATAAGGTAAGTGTAGGCATGGTAAAAGCTGCCAAAGACAAACTGAATGGATGAATCCTGTTCACACAACAACCAAAACATCTGTGGCATAGTACTGCTTGTGTCCCATTGCAACATATATTGGGGGAGGCTAACAGTGCAGTGTCACAGAAACATCGCTTTATGTCCATGTGCATACAAACATCACACATGGGGGACCACATTGCCAACAATCAGCCGATTCCACAATGACAGAAGTGACCATCATGATGCTGACCCACATATCTGCACCTATGGACACACAAATGTACATAATCTGTGGAGACTGTGGATGTCAGGTGAGCAAATACCATACCATGGCAGCAATGGGACATACAAACCATGATCATTGTGCTGACTGATGACCCAGGAGTACCAGGGAGAGCAGGGGAAAATCACCAAACCACATACAGCCAATGGCACATTACAGAAATGCCAATGCAGTGATGCAAATGCACTGACACAAACAGGCAGACTCACACATCCTATCATAGACAACAGGTGATGGGGGTGTGTGCCAGTGTCCCCAGGCAACCACACAACACATGAGGAGGCCTGAATCCCAATTACACAGATGTGTATACAGTGCCACACACAAGTAACTCATGGATTGGATTCCCCTATGTGGGAAATCTGGCATTGTCAGATGAGAGGGAGCCCAAATTACACATGTCACACAAGCTTGTAGGAACAGCAACTAACACAGCAAGAGACACACCCACCACAGCACTACCCCCAGGGACCCCACATTGTGCAGACTCTAGCCTGCATGACAATTCCACTGTGATGACAAAGGTAGATGTTGATCACACTGTGAACCACAGCCATGTGTCCTCAGCTACAAACTACCATCACACCTACACAAGCTCCAATCAATCAGCAGGGCCTGCCAGCCAAGGCCAATATGGAGGTAGTGGTCTAGCCGTGCAACAACTCACATGTGCACACTCAACACCACACACCCTCATCTGCAACAATGTGCAGCAGTGAAGCTCACATGGACTGGTGACATTGCACATGCACCCATGACAATCCCAGAGGTGGTGGGGGGAACTAAGGTGCAGAAACCCATCACACATGCCCACTCAACATGACTCGTCTATGCATGACACACTGCACAGTACGCCGTACATGCGCATGATGTGAAATCCACCACAAACAATGGGATCCTGGCCATAGTCACACACCAACGAAGAAGCCAAGGTGAGACACAAAGAACACACGTACACAACTTCCGACATTGCAGCTCTGACCCTGAGGAGTGGCAGCAGACACACACAACGCGTCACAATCACTGAAAGCTAACACAAACTCAAAATCACATTACTTGTGTAAACAACAAGTGCCAAGGGGAATTCTGAATGTGTCCCATCTGCGTTTGCCCACATCCCCAGCCCTGACAAGAAAGACAACCTGGGATGACAACCTCATGAACATCAGTTTGCCATGCAACCACATCACGGAGAAACCAGGTCCAAGATGCTGGATGAACACATACCAACTCTGCGACCATCAGAAACAGGAACATCTCTAGGGACACAGCCTGTGTAGGAAAAGGGAAGGGAACATGCACAGACATGCTCACACAACACACAACACGGGCACACGCAATGTCACCAGATTACACACAGCCATGAGGGCACTCCACTCCTGTGGAAGCTCCGCTGTGCCAAACCTTGTCTGTGCACGACTCAAACATATCAGCAGGACACTCCGTCAGTGAGTCAACAACTACAACACACAGAAGCCTCTGCTCACATCAGCCTGGGTACGGGAGTGTCACGTCAGTCATCTGCATACACCCAAAACACGTGGCAATCCAGTTGTACTGTATACACAGATGAGTCCTCCAAAATTGATGTGCAAAACTGCATGTCCAGTGGAGACGGGCACACAGTCAGGGTACTAGGAACATTGGACAGTGCTAAGCCCAACAGATGTGCAACAGTGTAGGACAAAGATGGTAATATACAAATGCTAAACGTACATCCCTGTGTCAAATGCTGAACATTACACCCTCAGACTGCAGCAAGGGATGCTATAGATCCAGACTAGATTAGGACACATATCCCATGGGCCACATGGAGCCCATCACAGCAAAACTTCATTTACCTGATCTGAACACAATTACAACAGCAAATGCATGATACTACACATCTACATCATGTACCACCAAAGATTAACCACAAGTAAACAAAAAGAGGCTTTATTCAGCAAGTGTGCAACTCAAATCAAAAGTCCAAAATTAACAACGGCAAATGTCCAGTCCAAATATACAGTCCCAACAGGGTGATGTGTGACTACTCGTCACAACTTGCTTGCCTGCACAGGTACCAACAGGGGACATCCCCCTTGGAGGGGCATACGAGGGGCAGGCCAGGCACCGCAGGGACAGGATCAGGGGATGCCAGAAGGAGGCAGGGAAGGTGAGGTGGGTGCAGGAGTGTCACGGCAACTGCAGTGGAGGTGTCTGACTCAGGGGGGGCTGGCACCACCGCAGGGCTCAAGTCCGATGGTGTTGGTGCTGCAACCACTGCAGTGGGCTGGGCAGATGGAGTGGGCTGGGTCCCCAATGCAGTGCCCGAGTCAGATGGGGTTGTTGTGGACTCCACCGCAGTGCATGACTCCAAGGGAGTGGAAGGGGGGCAGAAGAGCTGGGCAGGACAGAGGGGGAGACACGGTCTCCACACCAGTGGCACATACAGGCAGAGCGTCTGGTTTGGGGGTGGAAGAGCAAGTGGCAGGGGGAGGGCCTGAGCACTTTGGGGATGCGGTATCGGTGTGTGGGGGAACCTGGGGCAGGGTGTGGCGGTGGAACCTGTGGAGTGGTGGCCTGGGGGATGGAGGTGAGAGACTGGGTGGGTGACTTGCAGGGCGGTGGCGGGGTCTTGCTCTTCCGGGTCCAGGGGACTTGCGGGTGGGGGCTCACTCTGCCTGCGCCTGGGGGAGGGTGTCCGGGGGCGAGGGGCACTCTCCTCTCTGTGTGTGGACTTCCTCTTCCCCCGGTATGCTGGATCAGCGGTATTGAAGGGGAAGAGGCCGAGGTCAGAGAGGAAGAGCTGCTGTGTATGTGGGGTTGCAGGTGAGGCAAGGGAAGGGGTCTTGGAGGGAGAGGATCTTGAGGATTGCGGAGTGACTGTGGTTGCCTGTGTGTGTGTCAGTTCCCCATCCCCTGTGTGTGTGGAATCAGTCCCCTGAGGATGCTTGTGTGCACGTCTTGCCTTGGTTTTGGGTGGGTGGGTGCTGCTCGTGTCTGTGTGTTGGTGTGATTGTGCAGGTGTGCATGTGCTTTGGACAGGTAGGGTGGTAGGAAGTGTGGATGGGGCATAGGTGGGAGGGGTGAGGGACTGTTGGAGGAGGGACACTGCTGCCGTCAGGGAGGAGTCCATGGACCTATTGCTCCTCTGTAGGGCAGACATACCCGTTGAGATGCCCTCCATGAACGACACCAGCTGTGTCAACAGTGTGGTGTGTGCATGGAGGAGAGTCAGCATTGCTGTCTGCCCTACATGGAGCTGCCGAAGGAGGTACACAGACTCCTCACTCAGGGCAGCAGGGGACACAGGGGCAGGGGGTGCGGTGCCTGGCTTGAAGGAGACACGCTCCCGAGCACGGGAGCCTCCACGGACCTCAGGAATGGGAGCCAATGGGAGGGCGGTGGTGGTGGTGGTGGTGGCGGGATCAGACAGAGTAGCTGGGGTGTGGTGGCTGCTGACACCCGCCCCCACAAGGGAGTCATCCTCCGAGCTGCTGTGGTCCTCAGCTGAGGTGGATGGTGCTGAGGACTCCTCGGTGTGGCTCCCCTCGCCCTCCGTGCCACTGGGTCCCTTTGACCACTCGTCGGACGCTGACCCAGTCTGGCTCCGCTGCTCCTCCTGGTCCGTGGAGCTGTCCCCTCCTGTGGCTGTGGATGTATCTGCAAACAATTAGGGAAACAGACAAACATCAGTCACCTGCACTGACCGCACACACCACAGTAAGTACAGCACATCACAGAGCAAGCCCTGGCATCACTAGTAGAACATTGCCAAAAGTCTTCACACAGATTAGGAGAAGCCAATTGTCAGTCTGATGGTCAGCCATGCAACAGACACCCCTCCTGCCCTTGCACCCATCTGTCTTTTGCCCGTCTGATGGTAAGACCCCAGTGTGGACACATGCACCACCTACACAGTAGTTGGACATTGCTGAGAACACGGTGAAGTATGTGAACATGCCCACCTCACATCACTTGCCACTGAGTCAGTGCAGGTGTCTGGATAAATGGACGGCCTGAGCCTAAACAGAAATGCATGTGATGCATACCAGCACCAGACCCCATGAAGCACCCATGTCCGGATAGTCAATGCCACAATGGGGTGCCTGTTGCACATGTCACCACCCTGCAGGATCACCCTTAGGAAGTTTAATGCCATGACACAGGCATGCCTGCAAAGTCATACATCAGTGTCTCAAGTCACATGGCCATGTTAGCCAGCAAACAACAGTCTGCACTGTGTCACTATCCTAGGACATGGGGAAGGCAAGTAATGTAACTGACAAGTGCACATGTTCATCCCCCACTAACCACATCCTCTGAACCAGTATGTTTACACTGCACACCATTTGGACAAATGGGAGACATGAAACCCTACTCCCTGAACCAGAGCACCTCACAGTGTGCTGTGAATGATGAACAGCTGCCTGAAAGTCACAGTCTCATACACCTGTCTGCACAGTCAAGTGATCAAACACCTATGAGTCACAGAAGTCTTGTCTCACATGGTCCAATAGCAGATGGCATGCTGACCCCTAACCGAAGGACATCACAGGAGTCACGACAACGTAGTCACAGCACAACAACACAGAGGCAGACACCTGAGGCAACATTTCACTGAGCACAGCATGTCAGATGATACACGGGAGTGGGAGTACAGAGTGTATTGTATGCCCTGTAGTAGGCATGACTGTCCGGCTCCACCTGCAAGAGGGATGAGCCCTGGTCAGTGGGCAGGTGGCTAAGCATGTGTGACACACTTGACATACATACTCCTGAGGCCCAGACAATTTATCCACCCACAGAATGGGGGTGTGGCAAATACCCCAGGGACATGTGGTGAATTAGATGTGCAAGTGGATCACATATCAAAGTTACACCCAGACTACATAGCACGACTCAGGCATTGTGTGAGCAACTGACCCACCCATGAAGGCAAACACAATGTCACGGGAACAAAATCTGTCACCACCTTGAGCAAAGCAAAATGCTAGGACCCTGTACCCAAGTGACACAATTATCCTGAGCGTAAGGAGCACACTGGCGCATCAGATGGGTAGTGGCCAGGTTACAATAGAGGGACATGGGTACTGGACAACAAGACTGATGTACTGGGGAAGTTTAACCAGGCCAGAGGAGGGCACATAGCATGTTAGACAGAGTTCACAGTGCAGTCTTAGACTCACCCCCTCCTTGCTGCTGTCTGCCCTTCAGCTGCCCATCCAGCTCCGGGAACACCACCGGCAGGATCTGGAGCATGTGGGGGTCAGGGTCCGGTGTCCGCCCCCCCTGCGAAGAGGCGACAGCTTCAGCTGGACCCTTGCGATCCTCCGGGTCCAGCCACGAAGGTCCTGCCACCTCTTCTGGCAGTTGCGGATCTGGCGCTTGTAGACCCCCACGGATCGGACTGCCCGGACGATGTCCAGCCAGATGTTCTGCTTCCGATGGGCATCAACCTGTGAGGATGAGAAAGTGAAAAGGCCATTACTACACATGCAACATATCCGTGCATCACACAGTTGGAAATACATGTCTCAATCACAGGGGCATATGATGTACACAGGCAGTGCAACGAGGGCTATGGACAGTTTGCCAGCAGTTACTACATGGTAACATTGCATGGGTAGTGAACCTTGTTTGAATGCACTGTCACTCCACTGTACCTGTTCAGTGCAAGTGACTACACACTTTGGGGGTGCGAACTACTCAGTGGGCATGCTAGCCAGTGGTGTGCACACTGTAAATCCTGCTAGTCAGGCAACATGCACAATTAGTGAGGCAGTGGACAGCACACTCACCTGCTCCCCTGGTGTCCCATACAGCTTGCTGTACTGTGGAAGGAGGCTGTCCAGCAGGGCCTGGTTCTCCTCATGGGTGAAGGCTGGGGCTCTCTCCACAGTACGTGCCATTGCAGCAGCCAGAGGATGCAGAGACAGCAGCAGTGTAGTGGCAGATGTCGTCCAGGAGCATGTAGTGCAGGCAAGTGAGCTCTCAGGGGAACAGCCAGCATTATATGTGTGCTGCAGAGGCAGATACTGTCCCATGTGTCCAAAGTGATAGGTCCAAGTCGGTAGCATCTTCTGAATCTGGCCAGTCCATGGAATAGCAGCTCCAATACACGCCCACAGCATCCTTCAAAAATTCAACTTCATGACACCCATGAATTTGCAACATTGTTGTGGCTGGCCAACTGAATTCACTGCATCAGACTCGTTGTAAATACAAAAACCGCATCCGTTGCCATGCCAGGCCCCAGCCAATGCGTGCACACCGATCGGACCATTGCTGTACAACGCGTACCCGCAATACAACGCGTACCCGCTCACATGCAATGCAATGGTCCGAGCGGGCACACCGATCGGACCATTGCTGTACAACGCGTACCCGCTCACATGCAATGCAATGGTCCGAGCGGGCACACCGATCGGACCATTGCTGTACAACGCGTACCCGCTCACATGCAATGCAATGGTCCGAGCGGGCACACCGATCGGACCATTGCTGTACAACGCGTACCCGCTCACATGCAATGCAATGGTCCGAGCGGGCACACCGATCGGACCATTGCTGTACAACGCGTCCCTGTACAGGTCACACACATGTGTCACCATGCTGGTCAATGGTGAACCTATGCCAGCCACATATACTTTCCAGGGACTCTGGGGCACACCTACTACACCACACCCAGTCCACACTGTATCTAAGGCATGTGTGGCAGCATGACCTTATCTGTGTATGGGTGTGTACATGTTGTTTTTGGGCTGGCACTTGGGGGCAGACACACCCAGGCTGTGCACATATTAATGGGGACAGGGTCCTTTGTGTGTCGTGCACATGACCACTGGGATGTGCAACTGTTCATTTTTGGAGCATGTTGCATGGTCACATTTCCAGGTTGTGTATATGTATGACATGTCACATACCCCAAGGCTCATGTGTGAAAGCATGTACATCACAGGGTGGCCCATTGCCACAATAGTCATGTCCCTCCGCAGTCTGTGTGCATGTTGTGTTTCACATGTCTGACTCCATGTGCACAATGGGAGACAGTCTCCACATCCACGTTGTTTGTGCATGGACTTAGATGTTGTGTGTGTGTGTCACTGACGTCCATGTCTGTCCTGCAGAGGCTACAGGGGGCACTACCTGTGGGAGTCATGTTTGATTTTTCTGACGTGTACATGATACGCCATGTCATGCCAGTGTCCATGTGGCAAGACAGGCTCCCTGGGAATCTACCTGTCAATGAGTTGAGATGCCTGTGGCGCATCTGTCCAGACGTCACTGTGGTATGTGTGTGGAATGTGAGTGCAGTAAATGGGTACTGTGACACAGCCAAATGGTTTCACATAGCACACCCTGGGACCTGTTGTCCACACATGTTGAACAGAGATGTTACATGATGTCCATGTGGGTGCCATATGTGTCCAAACAGGACCAGACACACATCAAGTACTAGTGTTTGCTGATGATGTAGCATGTGAACTACAGTATGGTGAATGGCACATATGTGGGGTGACTGACAATCTTGACTTCTTCACCTCTGCACTGCAGGGCTCCTGCTGTCCATCGACCATTCCCAGACCTGGCAACGATGGTGGAACGTGACAGCATCCGACGGTACCGCTTCACCAGGCAGCTGATTGAGGATTTGGCAGTGCGGTTGGACCCACATTTGCAGCCTGGCCAGCCGTATCCGACAGCGCTGACCCCAAAGGTGAAGGTGATGGCAGCCCTACACTTCTTTGCCACCGGTACCTTTCAACACACTGTGGCATCTACTGGTGGTATGTCACAGACTATGTTCAGCCGTGTGCTACGCGATGTTTTGGTGGCGATGTTGAGATGCCTTAACCAGTTCATCTATTTCCCACAACGTCACCGACTCACTGACGTCAAGAGTGACTTCTATGCCCTGGGGAGGATGCCACATGTCATTGGCTCCATTGATGGGACACATGTGGCTTTGGTACCACCACAGGCACATGAGCAGGCATACAGGAACAGGAAACATTACCATTCTGTCAATGCTCTGGTGGTATGTCTTGCAAACATGACCATCACACATGTTTGTGCCCGTTTCCCCGGTTCTGCACACGATGCCTACGTGATGAGGAGTAGTCGCATCCCGAGGATGATGTCACAGATGCCGAACCAGCGTGCTTGGCTTGTCGGTGTGTACTGACATTGTACCATTGTGTGTGTTGTGCTATGTTGCTTTCCGCACACTTTTCAATGTTGGCTAATGTGCAATTGTCTGTCTGTAGGTGACTCGGGATACCCCAACATGCCGTGGTTGCTGACACCCCTCAGGAACCCTGTGACACCAGCCCAGATGCGCTACAATGAGGCACATGGTCGGACCAGGAGGGTGATTGAGCGGACCTTTGGTCTCCTGAAGAGCCGCTTCCGCTGCCTGGACAAGACAGGAGGCGCCCTCCCATCTGCCCCAGCAAAGGTGTGCAAGATTATCATCGTCTGCTGCATGCTCCACAACCTGGCAGTGCGGAAGGAGTTGCCTCTCATCCTGGATGACGATGACCAACATCCGCCACCTGTGGAGGATCCAGGCCTGGGCCACGATGCCAGTGATGATGATGATGATGGTGATGGTGATGTCCGCACACAGCTCATCACCAACTTCTTCAGCTGAATGTGAGTATCCAGAGTGTTGTACTATCAATGAATTTGATTTGCATGATATGTGTGTGTGGTGCTCTGGTGCTGTTTGAGTGTGGCCATGTGCAACTTGACTGGATGCATGCGGAGATGTGTCCTTGCAGGTGGTCTGTACTTGCCAACAGTGTAGACATGCTAACTTGCTTTTGTGTATTTAACTTGTGACAGGTATTAGACATGAGTATTGGCATTCTGTGCTGTTCTTCTGTGCTTTTGAGTGTGTGTCATGTCTGTCCTTCACAGGGTGCTGCTGGAGTTGTTAGAACAACTTGGATCCCCCGAATCAATGATTCAACTTCCAAGGTGGCAGCAGTTGTTCCCCTACAGGTGATGTGCCACACACCCCTGGACTTTCTATCTTCTGCATTGTTTGACTTTGTGACCACAGCCAGGTGGGATTAGCTTGCATTTGTAGTGGTAACAACATGTAGCAAATGTGTAATAAACCTGTTCTACATTTTGGGGTGTGCGTTGTCCGTAGTCACACATCTGTGTGACATTTGCTTACTGCACCTGTGTTGTAGTTGACACAGACTGTGAATATGTGTGGTGTCTGTGCATTGCACTGTATTTCCAGGCAACATCAGTGTAGGGGATGAGTCATATGGCCCTGGTGTGTATGTGTTGTGTGGCCCTAGTGGTGTGTCTCCCTCATATGTGTCACGTCGCCATGACTGCCATGACGGTGTTGGACTTGCTGTAGCAGTCAGCATGCACAGTGTCATAGTTCTGATCACCATCTCCATGACAGAGACCACGTTGGAATCACAACAGAGGCAGATATGGTTTTTGGTGAGTTTATTTACAAAAGGTGTGGGGATGGTGCACAGGATGGTGGGTGCTGTACATAGCAATTGGAATCCAAAGTTCCCATGTGAATTGGAAGTCCTGGTAGATGGAATGTCCAGGGTATAGTCCACAGTCATCTGATGAATTTGTACAACTAGAGCTCCCCATGTCATGTGGGCGAGTTGGGTTGCCATCGACAGGGCGTGCAGTTTGCACACAGAGGAAAAGTTCCAGAACAGGTGTTGGCTTCCTGGGGGATGTAGCTGGCCATCGGCCTCTCAGTTTGGCCTCCTCGGACGGCCCCTCTTCTTGGGGGGGATCCTCAGGTGCAGGCTGCCGCGGTGCAGGGTACTCTCCGCCAGAGTCCTCCTCCCTCCCTGTGGCTGTTGCGGATGTAGTGGCAACAGATGTTGTGGGCGCACAGGGAGGTGAGGCCATGTTGGTGCTGATCTGGCGGAGGCATGTCAGTATGTCCCTATGCACCGCTGTGAGTTCTTGCAATGTGTCCCACTTGGACTCCATGCGAGACATGTGTGTCTCGACACGGGACATGTGGGAGTCCAAGCGGGCATGATGGGCAGCCTGCTGCTGTTGTATGTCCTTGAGGATCCCCACTACCTGGGTGACCTCTCCGGTGCTGGTCTGGTACGCATCTGCAATGCGTGCCAGTTGTGGGTCATCACGCAGTCCTGACCCCTCTGCAAATAGCGACCTGTGTCTACCACCCCTCCCACCACCCCTGGCAACACGTGCAGGGCCTGCGGTGCCACGCACAGGTGACCGTGTGCCCACTTGGGTGTTGTTAGTGGGCTCGATGGCAGCGGCTCCAGTTTGGTCCTGGGTCCCTGCGCTGTTGTCACCTGTGGTCCTTGGTGTGTCCGTGTTGGCAGGGGTGGCCTGTGTGTTGGCAGTTGTTGAAGGGGTGGGTGCAGGGGGTGCAGATGTTGGTCCTGCTGGTGCTGCATGATGACTGGCACCGGAGGGTCCAGCTTGTTGTTCGCCATCCGAGGAGTGCAGAGGCTGATCCACACCAGTGAGCTCTGTGTCCCCCGGAGCCTGGGACAGGGACTCCTCCTCATCTGCTGCTGAGTCCCCATCTTCACCTGTTTTGGGGAGAGACACAGATTGTATGGTATGTTTCTACAGGCATCAATTGTTAAAACACCGGACAGTTGTGACTGTACCTCTGGATGCGGCCCTGGACATTGCATTCTACTCAGTTATGACAGTCAGTGAGTGATATTGGTGTAGCACATTGTCCTGCCAACCTGTGGCATGTCAATGTGAATGTTGAGGTGTGTGCCTGACCAGCATTGGTGGTATTTGGTTGCCATCTGGGCCGACTTCTCCCCCGCCCAAATATCCCACCATGGAACATGCTTCCATTGCAGGGAGTGCAAGTTGTCTTTCAGGATGTCAGTCAGTGGTGTCCTGCTGTTGGTTGTTGCACAGTTGCCTGCAGGGCCTTGTGCTCCCCCTAGCAGTACCCAGTGTCAGCCATCTCGTGAGTCCTTTTCCACTCCCTGTGATGTGAGCATGGTTCAGGGTGGTGTTGATGGGCCAATTGTGAGGCTGAGCAACATCTGTGACTACCACTCCCATCATGCTATTGCCTCCACCCCTTCCCAGCATGCCCATCCTTCCTTCCTTTTGAGTGGACTTCAGTGTGTGTGAGTGTGAGAGCAATGGCAAGATGGCTGACAATGTGGTCATGTTGTTTGTTGGTGCACAGTTGCCTGCAGGGCCTTGTGTTCCCCTAGCAGTGCCCTGTGTCAGCCATCTTGTGAGTCCTTTTCCACTCCCTGTGATGTGAGCATGGTTCAGGGTGGTGTTGATGGGCCAATTGTGAGGCTGAGCAACATCTGTGACTACCACTCCCATCATGCTATTGCCTCCACCCCCTTCCCAGCATGCCCATCCTTCCTTCCTTTGGACTCTGCTTCCCTGTGGGGTGGGGTGCCTGTGCTGACAGGTTGGCTGAGAGTGTTCTCCTTGCGGTTGTTTGGCTACCAGTCCCAAGAGTGTCCCTGTGCTTCACACAGTATGAGCCCGGCTGGTTGGTCTTTGTGGGATCTTGAGTTAGAATGTGAGGCATTGCATTCTCCCAGGTGGGTTCTGTGGAGTTAGTGTTGGGGGGTGTGTGAGGGGAGGTGCTTGTGACTATGGTCAGTGCTGTGAGTCCTCCTTCCCACCCAGCCAGATATCCCACCATGGTACGTGCTTCCATTGCAGGGAGTGCAAGTTGTCTTTCAGAATGTCAGTCAGTGGTGTCCTGCTGTTGGTTGTTGCACAGTTGCCTGCAGGGCCTTGTGCTCCCCCAGCAGTGCCCAGTGTCAGCCATCTTGTGAGTCCTTTTCCACTCCCTGTGATGTGAGCATGGTTCAGGGTGGTGTTGATGGGCCAATTGTGAGGCTGAGCAACATCTGTGACTACCACTCCCATCATGCTATTGCCTCCACCCCCTTCCCAGCATGCCCATCCTTCCTTCCTTTGGACTCTGCTTCCCTGTGGGGTGGGGTGCCTGTGCTGACAGGTTGGCTGAGAGTGTTCTCCTTGCGGTTGTTTGGCTACCAGTCCCAAGAGTGTCCCTGTGCTTCACACAGTATGAGCCCGGCTGGTTGGTCTTTGTGGGATCTTGAGTTAGAATGTGAGGCATTGCATTCTCCCAGGTGGGTTCTCTGGAGTTAGTATTGGGGGGTGTGTGAGGGGAGGTGCTTGTGAGTATGGTCAGTGCTGTGAGTCCTCCTTCCCACCCAGCCAGATATCCCACCATGGTACGTGCTTCCATTGCAGGGAGTGCAAGTTGTCTTTCAGGATGTCAGTCAGTGGTGTCCTGCTGTTGGTTGTTGCACAGTTGCCTGCAGGGCCTTGTGCTCCCCCAGCAGTGCCCAGTGTCAGCCATCTTGTGAGTCCTTTTCCACTCCCTGTGATGTGAGCATGGTTCAGGGTGGTGTTGATGGGCCAATTGTGAGGCTGATCAATATCTATGACTCCAACTCCCATGATGCTATTGGCTACACTGACTTTACCAGCATACACAGAATTCCTTCCTTTCAGTGATCTTCCCTGTGAGGTGGTGTTCTAGTGATGTCAATATATCTGGGAGTGTTTGTTGGTTCTATTTGTGCCACTGCCTTGCTGTATTTGTTGTTAGGTTTGTAGATGTCATGACACAGTTAGATGTCACCATGAGATGGCAGGTATTGTGTTTGTCTGACTGGCATTCACATCTTGGGATGAGTATGTTTTGTTTGCTGTGTATTTGGTGAGGGTGCATGGTTTGCCTATCCCTTTGAGGGTGCTGTGTGTGTTTTTCACACCATATTGTGTATATAAGTTGTGTACTCACCAGGCTCTGGGATGTCTGTTAGTCCATATACGCTCACTGGTGGTAGGATGGCCCGCACCTTCTCCTCCCAGGGCCTGAGGTATATTGGTTTTGCAGGAGGGCCACTGCCGGTGCGCTGGCTGATGATGTAGTCCTTTTTGAGTAGGTCCCGGACCCTCCTGCGCACATCATACCACCTGTTCTGGATGTCTTCCTTTGTGCGCAAACATGGTGATTGTGCATTCACCCTGTCGACAATCCTCGCCCACATCTTGGTTTTCTGCGACATGGGGGTCTGTTGTACCAATGTACCAAACAACTGTGGCTCTACCCTGAGTATCTCGTCTACCAGGACTTCCAATTCACAATCTAGGAACTTGTGGTTCTTCTTTGGGGGCATGGTGATGGGTGGTGGTGGTGATTGATGTGTGTGTGTGTGCAAGTGGGGGGGTGTGAGTGTAGGTTTAGCTGGGTGTGTGTGAGGGTTCTATTTGTAAGTGTGGTAATGGTGAGTGGCTTGTGTGATGCATGAGCTGTGAGTGTGTCTGTGGTTGCTGTGTGATGGTGTTGTTTGCTGGCAGGTCTGTGGGATTTGCAAAGGCTCATGGTAGGGATTTGTGGCCTTTATGTAGGTGGGGTTGGGGGTGTGTCCTTGTTCCATTTTTTCCCCCACCCCCAGTATTTATTGGCTTTGTGGTAGCTTGTTTGGCCTTTTTAAAAAACAAATTTCCCTTGGTGCTTTGGGTGCATGTAGGAGTCGTTCTTGTGTCCGAGTCGGACGCTGCTGTTGTCTGATGCGATGTTGTCCGACTCGTTCCCGCTGTGTTTCAGGTTGGTTTCATGTGCGGCGTACGAGTCGGTCGCGGAGTATTGGGTTGATTCGGCTGGGTTTTGTGTGCGTGTGGTCGTACGGCTTGTGCTCCGTGCGAGTCGGTCGTGTTTCGCATGCATAGCATCGTACTACGTGGGTCGGAGTTCGCGGGTACGTTTCTTTCGGTCGCTATCCGGGTGCGTGTCGGTCGGTTAGTTTCGAGCGTTTTTCCGGCCGGATGGCTTGTTTCCGTCCGGCTCGGTCGTTCGTTTTGTATTCCGTCCGCGTCGGTCGGGTTTCACATGCATTTCATCGTACTACCCGGGTCGGACGGCGCCGGTTCGTGTCGGTCGGAATAAATTCCCGCACCGAGTCGGTCGGTACGTTTTCCGGACCGAATCGGAATCGACCCCATAGTGTTTCTTACAACAATCTCCCTAAAGAATCAACTGGAGTGGTGTACATTAAAGTTTTAACTTGAAATACCAGCCCACTGTGTGAAAACATTACCATTTTATTCTGGAAAAATGTGGGGAAAAAGTAGACTAACAGCAAGAAAATTTACGCTAGAGCAATTTTTTTTTTTAAGCAAACAAAACTGTGTTGTCACTATCTAGCAGCTGGTTTTCTTCCTGTTAATATTACTTGCAAGTGTGGGAAAAAACCAGAGGACTTGTTTAAAGAATGTAACAAACAAATGATGGTAGGGGGGCGGAGTGGGAGGATGAGGAGGGGAGACTCCTAGGGCAGAGAAGAGATAAGGAAAGTGCCAAGATGGTAAACAGATGGCGCCATTACTTATAGAATGAGCCAGCTGGGGCCTGTTTTGTGTGTTATGGCCAATGTGTGTAAGCTACCTCTATGTGCATGGTATAGGGTTTTTACGTTTATTTTAGGCTATTACCAGTAAGACAATGCATTTTATACCTTAAATGCGGTTTAATTACTGTATCTATTACATGGGCAACTTCAGTTTACTTTTATGCGTTTAGTTCGTTCATGTAACATACACAGTTTGCCTTTTAACATTTATAACTACTGAAGCAGCGCCCTACTATGTCGCCTTAAAATGCGAGCAACGTAATGCATTTTGTGAGTGTATTCCTGAAACTCCTGTGAGCAAGACAGTGTGCGCTATTTTAAAGCTTCAACACGTTTGAAAGCTCACTGAGTATGCCGTGATATATTAAACGCATGTGCACCGTAACATCGAGCCAGCTTATTATCTAATTTGTTTACCTATTTTTAGCAAACACCAGTAATGTAATCATTGTATCTGTTGCATAGGCAACTGCGGTTTACTTTTATGTATTTAGTTTCTACATGTAACATAAACAGTTTGCAAAGAAAGTGAAAGTACTTGTAAGTGAAAGAACTCATCCATGTACCTTGCGAGAGCGAGCAGGATAATTGTAAACAGATGCTTAATGTAAACACGCGCTGTAGGCTAAAGTGAAAGCACTCGTAACTGAAAGCACTCGTGCATGTAGGCGAGCAGGATAATTCTAAACAGATGCTTAATGTAAACACGCGCTCTAGGCTAAAGTGAAAGCACTCATAACTGAAAGCACTCGAGCACTCGTGCATGTAGGCTATGTACATTACGAGAGCGAGCGAGATAATTACAAACAGATGCTAGTGCCGCGCGTAACCGCAGGGAAAAGGCCATGTCGCACGAGCGTGTGGTCAGCTTTTCAAACCCCACTACATAAAGTCTTCGCCAGAAGCAACGCTTGCGCGCTACTCTAGGCTCGACCTAAAAAGGAGAGTCTTAAGTTTTTTCCTGAAGGGGAGAAGGGCAGGTTCCCTGCGTAAGCTCTCCGGTAGCCCATTCCACAGTTGAGGGATCACTACAGAGAAGGCTCTGCCCCCTTTGGAGGTAGTATTGAAGCGCGGGCAGGCCAGTAGGCCTGCCTCGGACGAGCGGAGGGTACGTCCTGGCACATTGTTCTCGAGGCGCTCCTTGATGTAGACTGGGGCCTGGCCATGAATGGCTTTGTGGGCAATGAAGAGACCTTTGAACCTGGCTCTCTGTTTGATCGGGAGCCAGTGCAGCTGCTGCAGTAGGGGAGTAGCATGTGCTCGTCTTGGGAGCCTGAAAATCAGCCTAGCTGCGTCGTTCATGGCTACTTGTAGTTTAGTTAGCAATTTCTCAGGGAGACCAATGCACAGGTCGTTGCCATAGTCCAACTGCGACACAATCATTGCCAACACGACCGTCTGCAGTATGGTAAATGAGAGGAGGGGAGCCAGTTTCCGTAGTTGTCTCAGTAAGCCCACGCAGGTCCCAACCACGGTGGACACTTGGTTCGACATGGTGAGCTTGGCATCTATTTTTATGCCAAGGCATTTTACGACCGGGACTGGCGTAGGGGTGGTACCTAACTCTCGTGGCCAGAAAAGGTCGCTCCAAGGGTTGTTTCTGGTGGTGATGGCAAGGACCTCGGTCTTGTCGGGTTGATTTTAAGTGAATTGGCTGTCATCCAGTTAACCGTATACCTAAGTATATTTTGCACGTGCGTGGGCTAGGGAGGAGTTGTCAATCTGGATGATTATTTGTGTGTCATCAGCATAGTTGAATACTTGGCAATCCATGCGTGCCAAAGCAGCCATGAGCGGCTGGAGATAGATATTAAAGAGAAGGGGGGACAACGCTGAACCCTGGGGGACTCCGCTTGTTAGTGCGCCGATGCTGGACACCCGGTCAACCAACTGGACCCTTTGAGACCGACCTGACTGGAAGGACGTGATCCATTGATGTGCCGGCCCACGGACACTCAGCTCTGAGATCCGGGACAGTAGTTGGTCGTGATTGACCGTGTTGAATGCCGCGGAGAGGTCTAATAGAACCAGGGCGCACGGCTTCCTACTGTCGGCCGTGAGTCTAAGTTCGTCCATCACCGCTAGCATTACCAGCTCTGTGCTGTGGTGGGCCCTAAAACCTGCCTGCCGCACCTGGAGCAGCTGTTGTTCCTCGATGAAGAGTGATAGAGTTTTGAGGACATGCTGTTCCAATACTTTCGCCAGAAATGGAAGTTGGGAGATGGAACTATAATTCGTAAAGTTGGCTGCATCTGCCCCGGGTTTTTTCAGAAGGGGGGTGACCCTGGCTTCCTTGGAGTTAGCCGGGACACAACCCATTTCCAGTGACCGATTGAGCAGGTTGAGGACCTCCCTCTCTACCCCAGGTACGGCCATTCGGAACACCCTTGGTGGGCAGGGGTCCAATGGCGAGCAAGACTTGACACGGTCCATCAGATGGAACAAAGAGTCTCGGTCAAGCCTTGGAAAGGTGGTAAGAGGCTTGCCGTGGGCGCAAGATGCTGGGCCCACCACCAAGGGGCACTGGTCAACGGGCGTGCTGTGTATGTCAGATAGGATGTCCCTGACTTTGTGGAGGAAGAAGGACTGGAACTTATTGCAATCTTCCGGGCTAGCGGTGGATTTCTGCTCTTGTTTCTGACTAAGTTCTTTTAGAATTCGGAAGGTTTCTTTCTGCTTATTATCAGCGTCCAAAATCCTGGCCTCATAGTAGTCTGCCTTCCTGGTCATAATGGCTTTTTTATATGTAGCTAACACAGCTTTGTATTCAGCAAGAGCCGCTGGGTCATATGATTTGCGCCAAGACCTCTCATGTTGGCGCAGCATTTGTTTCCTTCCCCTCAGGTCCTCATTGAATCATTATATCTGTAAGTAGTTTAATCATATAAATATATATTATGATTAACTTTTGGATGTTAGTTATTAATATATTTAAAAATGCAGTTACTTTTATTTTATTTACTTACTTGTATGTTTTGTTGAGATGTTTTGCAGCTTTTGCTTTCAGCTCGTTTAAGGGTGGAGCAGATGTTTGTTTTCTGTTGAAAGAAGAAAAAAGTTAAAGTATTTTTTGCTAGTCTGTGGAGGGTTAGGGAGTTAGGTTTGTTTTCGAGCACTGTTTGTGTGAGTTTCTAATATATTATTTATCTATACTTACTTTATTTTATAATGTTGGTGAGTTAAAGTTGAGATTTTGTTGCAGTTTGTTGGTGTAGAAGTTGTTTTATTTTCTTTCAGGTAGTCTATGTAAAACACTAAAAGTTACAGAGTGTGTTACTATTTACTTGTTAATTAACAATTTATCAGTTGAGTAATATTACATTTTTAGTTTAAATATAAGTATTACGTACTTGAATATGTAGTTGTAGAGATGTATATTTTCTTCTATAATTGTTTGTAGCAAGAATCGATCCAGCAGAGTTTCCTCCTCTTGCAGTGTTTGCCGTTTTGCAGTAATTATTTGCTGGATTTAGAGCGCCTTTTATATTGTATGTTTAATTGGTTGAGTTATTTGATTGGTTAAAAGTCGTTTATAGAGTTATTATATTGGTTGGTTTAGTAAAATGTGATTTTTTTATCAGTTAAATGTTTGTTTGGTAAACATTAATTTATGTTTTCTTTTAGTAGTATTATATATATATATAATATATATATATATATAAAATATATATATATATATATGTAAATGTAAATGTATTTGTTTAAATATGAATTTCTTTGTTTTGATATAATATTTAATTTTGTTATTTATATTTAAAAGTTAATAATTCTGTTTTAGGTGTATTTATTGTTTATTTTATAGGTGTACTATTTTTAGGGGATTAATGTTGTATTTTTGGGTGATATATATTTTAATTTAATTATAGATATTTTTCATAAGTTTAGGATTTTTTTGAAGTAATTGGATTATGTAAGAATAGGGTTCTTGGAATTTTTATTAAATTAATTGTTATTTTGACGATAATTTTGTAGTTGATATTGTGATAATTGATATTTTTGGCATGGTATATTTTTATTTATAGGTAATGATATTTGTGTTTCCGGTATTTTTGTTATGATATCTGTAAAAATCGATAATTTTGTTAACAGAATTTGTGTGCTCGATATAAGTGATTTTTATATTTATGCATACAGAGTCGATATATTCGTTCTTGATATTTAATTTCCGATATTTGTGGTTCTCAAATTTGCGCTTGGAATAAATGTTGCACCTCCATGCACCAACTTCAGAACACTCCTGGAGCTGCTGTCTGCAACCTGAGATGGAGGATTGGACCTGCTCCTCTCTTGTAATCAGGACAAAGAAGTATACTCCAAGGCCTTTTCCTGCATTTACCCATGTGCTCAGTGGCAACTGGACCTGGACCAGGCCTCATCCTGCCACACTGTGAGTTTGTAAATGCCCCCATGAGGTCCAGGGGGGTCTTTAGAAGTACACTCCTGTGGTGGATTGGGACTTAAATGACTAGAGTCAGAAGGTAAAATCTTTGCCCAGGGTGAAGCTGGTTAGTGTATCCGACCCGCACTTCAACACAGTCAGCATCGATTTGCGCCTAGGTCCTGTTCTATCACAACAGTTGACTATCATTGGCATTTTGTATTCTTGACACTATTTCTACTTAAAACGTTAACAATTCATATCTCTGGTTCCCCTTATATGATTTTTATCATTGTGGTGTCATCCTGTTTATTACATTTAACTCTACTATTCTATTATTTTTAAATTGTTTTGCATTGTTTATTATTTTGCATTTCATCTTCCTTACAGTTAAGCCTGTCTACTCTGTTACATAGCTACCAGAGGGTGGAGCGCAGGTTTATTTAAAGACTTTAGAGGTTCATCCTGGCAAGGATTGCCAATTACTTGAGGTGGGCACTTACCTCCTAAAATAAAAACAAACGTTTTTACAGGGCCCAACAGCTAGATGACTGTCTCTCAGCTCAGTGGGCACAGTCCTCAGTGTCACATGCCACAGTACCAGCGTTTGGCCAAGAGTACAGCAATACAAAATGCAACACACACTGAGAAGACTCCAGTATCATTGTTGCTAGTGAACACTTTGTGCCGTGCCACCTTGCTAGGAAACATAGCCCAATAAATATGATGGTCACACATGCCCATGTAACTTGCACCATATGATGCCTTGGTTCACATCACCGCAGATGCATGCCCTTGCCTGGCGCGGAACACCTCACTGCACAGTGTGTGCCTGTCCTCGGAGGAGGTCTCACAGCACATGCCGAGCTGGAATGTCAAATCTACTGACGTGGATGTGGTAACAGCCAGAAGAGTGCCACAATAGATGGGCGGTCAGATGTAGTGCGTTGAGACAGTCTGTTCCCTCAATACTTGCATAGACCACATAAGGATGCAGAGAGCTGAGTGAAAGTCATTGTTGTTGATGCTCGAGTGCGTTGGAGAAAAATGTGAATGACACAACCACAGACAAATGGATGATGTCTGGGCAAGTAATAAAAAGTGTTACAAGTGCTGTAAATTAAACACAATAAAGGCTGGTTTTCTTCTTGGGCAAAGTTTATTAAAGTACCATTGGTGAAATTGAGCCCAGAATGAACGTGTTCTGAGGAATTCTCTACTTATGAATTTACATGCATATTATTGAAAATTTCCATAACTTTATTCAGAATAATTTCAAAAAGACGCAATCTGTTATCCTGTGAAATGCCAGAGGTCAAGCAGTAAACAAAGGGCACTCCAAAAGAAATTTACAACAGCAGTGGCAGGAAACAGGAACTGATATAGCGTAGAATGTGGCCTGTGCTCACATCTGACATAACGTCCTGCTGTCACATCAGACTCTAAACACAAAGGCAATATCAAAGTAATACATTTAAAAAACTTTGGCACAGAAGGGGACCTGCTCGTGCTTGTGCTCCTTTTGAAAGTGCAAAATGCAGTCACTTAAAGTGAAGTTATCCAGTGGCTGAAGTGGGCTGACCTCCTGCACCATGCTGTATGATGACACACCAACAGACCAATATGTATATTATGCATACTTATTTTTGGAAAAGCAATAGTCTGGTGAAACACCTAAAGATGTCCCAAAGACCAGACCTAAAAAAAGATCTTCACAGTCTTCTGTAAGGATAGAACAAATCATCAAAAAGCCTCTCAAAGCAAAAAGCCCTCCTTAGGGATGTCTGGGACACATGAAGCCACCGGGGCAACAACACTTGTTTTTGAACGCGGTCTTTATGCAGGAGACGTTCCAGCAGCAGGTGGGCCTTTCCTCACTCTCGGCCCGATAGAAACTGGCGGGAAGGGTGGGTGGATGGGGGCGTTGCTGTGTTTCGCAGGCCCCTGTGACAGCAGAGATACCATACAGAGCGCACTGTCAGTCGTTGAGCTATTAACTGGTTGTAAAAGATGCAGATGTGCCTCTTGTCGTCTCTTCATCGTACCAGGGCCGTCTATCTATCAGGGCTTTGTGTCAGACAGCGTCTCAAGACGCAGACTCAGAGAGCAGAACCAACATGCAGGGTCGGACTGGGACAAAAATATAGGCTTGGAAAATAAAAGAGGCCCACATTAGTGAATTAGAAAGCTAAAAAAGTGGCCCATGTTTGCAAATCGAGATAGGTTTGAACTAGTAAAGACAAGCGGTATACGTGTTTTGCAAGGTATAGAAGATTGCATGGATTCGACCTTACTGCTGGGGCAATATTTGTTTAGTATCAGTGAAATCAACAGTAAAAACGAGCCCCGCAGACCATAAGACAGATTCACAAACAGCTAAAAAACGGTCACAAACACTTATCTTTCCTACCTGCCCATCAGGCCCCGTCTGATTTCCCCATAGACCAGTACGACCGACCCTGCCGACAGGATAGCATTCTCCCTGTGTTATGACCGGGAAGTAGGTTGTTTCTAGTAGCCAAAAATGTTTCTGTGAGGACAGGAATCCTGATTGCTGAATAATATAAGCTCAAGTAGGAGCTAAAGCAAGATGCATACGGGTGTCTTATATGTAATTAAATAGCGCACAGCGGCACAGAGAAAGAAGGAGAGCAAAGTGAATGGAAAGGAAAAAGAAACGTAGCCCCTGGTCCCTCCTGGTCTAGTTATGTGGAGTGTGGACTCCGGGGGCATACTTTCTCCTATGCACTAGGAAAGGACCCAGAGTAATGCACTCTGTGATGACAAGAGGCACAAGCTAAAGGTCCGAGCACAAGTGTGTGCAGTGAGAACAGCCCTGTGGAAGGTGCACTTCACAAACTTAAGGGAAACATTTGGCCTGCAGCTCGTGTTTTAGTACTCTAGGGCTGCATAGTAACATTCTCCCCAAAAGATCACAGATACCAAACCAGTGTGCCAAACTCTCAAGGGGAAATATTTTTGCGTTTGTGACAATGCCATAGAGGCAAGCACCTATGGGCTCCAGGGACATCTTAAGTGTAGGAAACTTGGTTTTTGTTGCATTAGCCCCCCCCCCCGCTTTTTGCCTGGTATTCGATGCAACTTTGACTGGAGTGCACAGGTTCCTGCTAACGAGGTCCCCAGTGCCAGTTTCTTCCCCAAAACAAGGTAACTGGTCAATTTATCTCCAACTGACCAGACCTTTAGCATCTCTGTAAGTTCCCAGTAAGTGGTACCCCTGGTGCCTAGGACATAGGTCCTAAGAGAGTCCCTAAGAGCTGCAGCATATCTTGTGCCACTTTAAGGGACTCAGTACCAAACTCAGACAGACTGCCACTGCAGGCTGAGTGACAAGGTACGCTAAAAAGTGAAAAGACGACATGGCACATACCTTGTGTTCCATGTCTCCTAACACTGCATGTAATATTTGTAAGCCACCCCTAAAGCAGGCCGTACAGCCCTAAGGTAGGATGCATTATATTACATGTGAGGACATATCTGCATGAGTAGATATGCCCCTGTGCTGGCCAGTTCAGTTACTGGCAGTACAAGTGAACAGGGAAGCCAACTTAAGGTATGCACTGGTCAAAACAAGTTTCCCAGCTACATAATGGCTGCACTGAAACCTGTGGTGCTTGCAGTAATAAACGCACACTGATTCCAGTGATGGATTTATTAATACATGCACCAAGAGGGTACCTTAGAGGTATCCCTAAAAACATATCGACCTCTAGTCTATTGGCCGACTGGTCCTGTCCAGCCAGCCCCCTTGAGGTGAGAGTCCATGCTCTCTGAGGTCCGAAACAATGCATGCTCTGGCAGTAGGTGTTATCACCTCCTCCAAGCAGGATGACTAGTAAGCAGCATATCAAGGCAGGAGGCTTCAATGGCCTCCACCGCCTTTGATATGCGACACTGGCTTTCCCCAGACAGGGGAAATCCCACCCCCTGTCCAGGGCCCTTTTGGCACCAGGACAGGCCAGAAAATTACCTAGTCAGGAGGTGTGTTCACCCTCAGGCTAGTCCCACCCATAAGGCGAGCTACCTGTAGTGAACACGACTAGGAAAATTCCACCATCTTGATTTTTGGTGGAATTAGGTCTTCAGGGTCAGGGTTATGCCCACTTCTTACAGAAAGTGGACATATAGAGAGTGTAGTCACCCTAAAGGTGGGGTAGCCCAATGGCTACTACCTGAAAACTCCCTGTAACACCACTAAATACAGAATTTAGGTGGCACGCCTGATGCCAGGACTTCAGATACGACGGACACAAAGAAGGAGTGGGCAAGAAAGATTGCTGATGCGAGAACAAAGGAGCAACTAATGACTTGGCGCCAACCCTGCCAGCCTGCCTGCTGCTTTTGACCCTCGTGGAGAAACCAACTTGTCCTGCCGCTGTGCAGACTCCAAGAAACCCAGAGGGTTGCCCATGCTTCACAAAAAATCTTCCTAGAAACTCCCTTGGAGTAGAAGAGCTACTCCGCTGCAGTCACCAAAAAAGCAAGTTTTGGTTCACCGTCCTGCTTCTTACTGGGACTACTGACTCTGCAGCCACCCAGAAAGAGGATGTGGTTCTCCCACAGGTCAGATCCATCCTCCCTTCAAGGGTGGGGATGCCAGAACCGACCGTATCCGCACAGTACCAATTCCTGGGGTACCAGACCCCTTGCAACAACCAAGCCTCGTTGTCTCCAGCCCAGACACCAACGCCAAGGAAGACCAACCTGTACATCATGGAACTTCAGGGACAGTGAGACCCACATCGAGAGTGGCCCAGCTGGCCTGTTTGCCCCTTTTCTGCAGTACCAAGACAAAGAGTAAGACTTCGACTGCAGCCACCGACACCTCAAAGAACCTCTACAATCGCGTCCCACAGCCCGAGTCAGAGGGAGGAGACAGTGCCATCGGGGTCCTGAGACCCTCAAAGTCTGAGCTCACTCTTGGGTTTTTCAAGACTGGACTCCCAGTCGCTGCCTGGAGCCTCTTTGTGCAGGCCCCCTCAACTGTGAGGGCCTCCCGCAGCACGAGCCCGACGCCTAAAAGCACCACTGCACCCGAGCCCCGCAGCCCGAGGAGAGGTAGACCAACGGTGTTCCTACATGCCTGAGCATCTCAAGGACTGAGCCACCCTTTGGGTTTGCCCGGACTGGCCGTCCAGTCCCAGCTTGCAGCCTCTTCTCAACCGAATCGTTCTCCATTGCATTGAACGCCGAACCTGATGCTGAAACACACCTGTGCACCTGGCCGCCCCAGTGCAGCTCGAGGTGACCTGTTGGTGTTGCCTTGGACCTTGCCCCATACTCACCTTAAGTCCAGGAGAAGGGTCCCATAAGTCGCTGCAAGTGGCCGAATACATGATATGTTTTCCCCCCATAGGATAACATTACTGCTCCAAAAATTGCACTGTGTGAACTTTTGAAACCTGTAAAAATTCCTAACCCAAAAAGTACTTACCCAATTCTGATGATCTTGATATCTAAATTCATTTAAAAATCTGTGTTATTTTTATAAATTGATGTCGTATTCCTTTATTGAGTGTGTGTCTCACTTACTGCCTTTGTGTGTGCAATAAATGCTTAGCACTACCGCCGATAAGCCTGACTCACCCACACCACCACAAAAGAGAGCATTTGGGTTATCATTTGTGCCTCTGTAAACCAATTGAGGTTTGCCTGGACTCTTTACACAGTGTACCATATTTTGGTCCAAGAAGGAAAGAAAGAGGGTAAGAAAGAAAGAAGATGCAAAATAAGTAAGGCAAGAAAGAAGGAAAGAAAGAAGGCAAGAAAGGAGGAAAGAAGGAAGGCAAGAAAGAAGGAAAGAGAGAAGGAAGGCAAGAAAGAGGATAGAAGAAACAAAAGCAAGAGAGAAAGGACTAAAAAGAGAGAGAAAATGAAAGAGAAAGAAAGAAAAAGAAAGAAAGATAGATAGAAAGAAAGCAAGAAAGAAGGAAAAAGAAAGAAAGGCAATTGAGAAGGAAGGAAAGAAGGGAAGAAGGAAAGAAAACAGATAGCAAGAAAGAAGAAATGAAAGCAAGAAAGATGAAATGAAAGCAAGAATGAAGGAATAAAAGCAAGAAAGGTGGAAGAAGGAAAGAAAGAAAGCAGAAACGAAAGAAGGCAAGAGTGAAAGAAAGCAAGAAAGAAGGGAGAAAGAAGGCAAGAGAGAAAGAAAGCAGGAAAGAATGAATGAAATAAAAAGAATGCAAGAAATAAGGAAATAAGGAATGAAAGAATGAAAGAAAAAAGGAAAGCATGAAAAAAGGAATGAAATTAAAATGGAATGCAAGAAAAAAGGAAATAGGGAATGAAGTAAAGAAAGAAAAGAAGGAATACAACAAAAAGAGAGCAAGAAAGAAACAAAGGAAAAATGAAATACAAGAAAGAAGGAATGAAAGGAAAAAGTAAAGAAGGAATAAAAGAATGAAATGAAAGAAAGAAAAAAGGAATGAAAGGCAAAAATGAGAGAGGGAAAGAGGAATGAAAGAATGAAAGAGAGAAAGCAAGAAAGAAGGGAACAAAGAAAGGTAGAAGGAGAGAAAGAAAGAGGGAAATTAAAAAAACATGCTACTAGTGCTGCAAATAAACATGATAAAGGCTGGTTTTCTTCCTGGGCAAAGTTTATTAAAGAAGCATTGGTGAAATTGAGTCTAGAATAAATGTGTTCTGAGGAATTCTCTACTTATGAATTCACATGTATAATGTAGAAGCTTTTGATAACTTAATTCAGAACAATTTCTAAAAGGCGCAATCAGTTATGCTGTGAAATACCAGAGGTCAAGAAGTAAACAAAGGACAATCCCAAACGAATTTACAACAGCAGTGGCAGGAAACAGGAACTGATATAGAGTGTAGTGTGGCCTGTGCTTACATCTGACCTAGTGTCCTGCTGTCATATCAGACTTTAAACATAAAAGCAATATCAAAGTAATACATTTTAAAAACACTGGCACAGAAGGGAACTAGCTTGTGGTTGTGCACTTTGTGAAAGAGCAAAATGCAGTCTCTCAAAGTGAGTTATCCAGTGGCTGAAGTGGGCTGACCCCCTGCCCCATACTGTATGATGACACACCAGCAAACCAATGGACGAAAAAAGCTTGCTGAAAGATCCTTTAAATAAGTATATTGTAGAAACTTTTTTTCTAAATCAAAAGTTTTGGCTAATGCCAGACCTAGTAATTAAAGACCCCCGACCAAAAGAAATCCCCTCTTTGTATGTATATTATGCATACTTATTTTTGGAAAAACAATAGTCTGGTGAGACACCTAAAGATGTCTCAAAGGTTAGACCTAAAAAAAGATCTTCACAGTCTTCTGTAAGGATAGAAAAAATCATTAAAAAAGCCTCACAAAGCAAAAAGCCCTCCTTAGGGAGGTTAGTCTCTGGGACGCATGAGGCCACAGGGGCAACAAACTTGTGTTTTTGAAAGCTGTCTGTATGCAGGAGACGTTCCAGCAGCAGGTGGGCCTTTCCTCACTCGATAGAAACTGGCGGGAAGGGTGGGGGTAGCTGTGTTTTGCAGGCCCCTGGGGCAGCAGAGACACCACACAGAGCGCCCTGGCAATCGTTGAGCTATTAACTGGATGTAAAAGATGCAGGTGCACCTCTTGTCGTCGCGTTGACCTACCAGTGCCGCCTGTCTATCAGGGCCTTGTGGCAGACAGCATCTCAAGACGAAGACACAGAGAGCAGGACCAACACACAGGGTCAGACTGGGACAAAAATATAGGCTTGGAAAATAAAAGTGACCCACATTAGTGAATTAAAAAGCTAAAAAGTGGCCCAAATTTGCAAATCGAGATAGGTTTGAACTAGTAAATACAGCTGTATAAGGGCCTTAATATGAGTTTGGCGGTGGGGAGCGGGACCGCCCCACTCCTGCACCGCCAAACCTGTGTGCACACCACCCGTCAGATCATGACTTTCTACATCTTTGGTAGTCCCACGGCAGTGCCTATAAAAAAGGCACCTCACTGGGAATGCCAAAGCAAGTTCCTGCAGGGCATGGACTGTCAAGTCCATGCCCTGCAGGAACTGGAGGTGCATGCACACAGGGGGGCACACCATGTGCCCCCCTGCATGTGTCCCCAAGCCCAGAGGCACAAGGCGGCCCTGTAGGGCCCTCTTAATTTCCTTTACTTTTTCCTCTCTGCCAAACTTTTCACGGCAGGCTAACCGCCGTGAAAAGTGAGGCGGGGAGGAAACTCGCAATATTCTTGGCGGGCCGCAGTGGCCCCGCCAAGCATATTGCGGCCTCAAGACCGCTGCAAGACCGCCAGGGATCATGGATCCCTGGTGGCAGCAGCGGTCCCATGAAGGTCCACCTGCCCTACTTGTAATAGGGCGGTGGGACCACCAGTGCGGCGGTAGATACACCGCAACCGTGAGTTTGGCGGTCCATTGGACCGCCAAATTCATAATAAAGCTCTAAGGGGCAGATTTGCAAGCCCCTTGCGCCTCCTTGCACTGGCATTGCATCACTTCTTTTGGCGCAACAGCGGCACAAACAATGCGGCCAATTTACAACGTGACGCATCTAGGGAGATGTGTCACGTTGTAAAGCCCTGAGCCCCATTATACCTGCGCCAGGTATAATGTATGCAGGGTGGGCGTTCCCATGCAAAAAGCCATATAGAACTGACACAGTGAAATTTACAACATTTCACTGCGTCACTCTACGCCTTCACTGCGTCAAAATCCCTACGCCTGCTCAGACCAGGCTTAAGGAATCACGCAGGGCTTTTTGTGTGGGACTCACCTATCGGTTGCGTCACTTTCATGAGCAACTCCAGCAATGCGTCATTTTTGTGGCAACAGATGCATCAGTATTTCTGACGCATCTGTTAATCCTTGTGCCATGGAGCACTGTATTGTAAAAACAGCGCATCCATTGTGGCGCAAGGACATTTGGCACTGGCACAAGGAAACTGACGCATCTATGCAGATGCGTCAGTTCCTTGTAAATCTGCCCCTACGTGTTTTGCAAAGTAAGAAATACTGCATGGATTTGAGGTTACTGCAGGCAATATTTGTTTTAATATCAGGAAACCCAATAGTAAAAACCAGCCCAGCAGACCATAAGACAGACTCAGGAACAGCCAAAACAAGCATTTGAAGAGCAATAGGTCTCGCATTACTGATAGTTTGAGGTATTGGCGTTGGAAATAATAATGCAACACCAATAGCTCATACTTCAGTAATGCGAGACCTAGTGCATTGCAAATGCTTGCGTAGTGAGCCAGGAACCAGCATTGTATGTCTTAGTGCAGTACCGCAAGCTGCTCTTAAAGGTCCCTAGTGAGCAAGGCACCAGCACTGCATGTCTAGGTGCAGTACCGCAAGCTGCTCCTAGAGGTCCATAGTGAGCAAGGCACCAGCACTGCATGTCTCGGTGCAGTTGGGCAAGCTGCCCCTAGAGGTCCCTAGTGAGCAAGGCACCAGCACTGCATGTCTAGGTGCAGTACCGCAAGCTGTTCCTAGAGGTCCCTAGAGTGCAAGGCACCAGCACTGCATGTCTAGGTGCAGTACCGCAAGCTGCTCCTAGAGGTCCCTAGTGAGCAAGGCACCAGCACTGCATGTCTAAGTGCAGTACCGCAAGCTGTACAAAACAAACAAAACAAACAAAACAAACAAAACAAACAAAACAAACAAAACTTTTAGCATTCTCTGGGATACATGGCGCAAATCATAGTATTTAACAGGAGGTTTTGTGTCCTCGTGGTACAGGGGACTCACAAGCACATTTTAAATTTCAATGTCAACAAAACCAACAAACTGTAAGAACCATTTCACCCCATTTCCTCTCAGCAGCCAAGGTATGCGTGCATGGGACCGGGGTGTCCGACCAATTGGATTCCTATTAAGGCTACAATTAGAACACTTAAGCTGGTGTTTGGCATGCAACTCGCTGAACAAAATGTAAGGTTCTAACATGTCTTGCCTACTTTCTATCCCCCTCCGAGGCCAACCCAACCTCAGGAATGGTAAAGTGACTTCACTTACAGTGTTTCAGGTTTGGCCTCGTTCTGCTGTACCCTGCTCTTGAGATCCTACTCAAGCCTTTCACACCCAGGAGGGGACCTTTCACAAGGAGGCATTCGTGAAGCAGGCCATCTGAACACTCCTAAGCACCCATTGCACTTTAGGTGACCACACACCTCAGCAGTCTTTCTACTTTTTTTTAAAAATAACTTTATTGGCATATAAAGTCCCCATAGATATAGATGATCCAAATCACAGAACTTGTTTGTGTAGGAGAGTAGGATCTGCCTCTTATGGTTACCCCCACTTTTTGCTGGTGTATCACTGTTTTTTGACTTTAGTCTGGCTGGGGCCCTGCTATCCAGGACCCCAGCCTAGCTGCTTCCTCTCTAAATTGATTCCCTGTACCTTAAGTACACTTCAGATTGGATTCTGGGGTGCCCTTATAAGTCCCTAGTATATGGTATACTATGTACCCAGGGCCTAGGTACCCCAGAGGCCTACCAGGGGTTGAAGCATGTATTGTGCCACCCCTGGAAGGCCCTCCAAAATGACACCACAGGACTGCTACTGCAGCCTGAGTGAGGTGGTGCATGCATCCCTTACAGAGATATAGGTTCACTATATCTCACCTATCACTGCACATACAAACCTATCAGTCACCCCTATGCAGGCCTTATCAATCCTGAAGGCAGGGTGCTTGGTTTTATGTGAGAGGGTGCCCATGCATGAGCAGAGCCCCTCTGCAGCCTTCGGAATCTCCTCTCCGGGGTTGTCTGTGGTGCAGCCTGACCATATGCTCTTAAGTGCATTATATCTAAACGGTAAATGCTAACTTTGGGATGGCTGCATGGAAACATGTCGTGTTTGGTGTCAAACACCTTGGAATCATACCCCCACACCAGTAACTGGTGTGGGAGTATGATCCCACCCTAGAGGAGAGACATGACAGCATCGGTATACCCGGTACCAACTAAACAGAGCCTGGCATCACAAAATGGATGCTGCAGCTACAGACACGAGTCTGGCCTCCTGCTGCTGACCGAAACTCCGGCAGGGGAGGCCTGGACAATAGGTTTCCTGTCTCAGGGAGGTGTTACCACCTCCCAGACAGGCCTTAGTGGATTAGGGCTGGGTGGTGCACTCTCTGAGTGCTTTGAAGTCCTGCACTGGGGGCACATTTGGTGTCCTCATGCATGCCCCAGTTCAAACTGGTTGCAGGGGCTACCAGCCCCTGCTCTGGCGTGAAACTGGACAAAGGAAATGGGTGTAGACACCCCTCTTTCCAAACCCTCCCATAGGTGGGTCCCCAGAGTTAGTCCAACCCCTTTTCTTAGTATAAGTAAGGGAACCCTGGCAACAGGACTTTAGATATCCCTGGACGAAACTCTGAAGCTGAAATCCTGGACCTTCGATGCTCTACATCAAGATTAGAGGACTGAAGAATCTCCCTTGGGGTCAAGGAGTGACTCCCCTGCTTGGCAGGCACCAACGAAGCATTTGTCCGGTCTGCATCACTGAAGCTCCCACCGGACACCGAAGTCTTTGCATCACCAGAGGTGGATTTCCAGACTTCCCAGAGGCTGCCCTGAGTCCCCAGCAAAGCTGAGGCCCGTAGCTGTCGTGGGTAACGTGGAACCGTGACCCCTGGACACCGAGCACATTTGCAAGTGCACCAACTTCCTGACATTTCTCGAAGCCGTGCTTTGGGTTCCAAGTAGCCCTAGCCCCGTGCACCAACTGCAGCAAAGATCACTGGCCTACACTCCACGAGTGTCCCGTGGGCCAGCTCCAAGTGTGGCTGCTTGAGGCTCCTTTGCGATCTCTAGTCCATTGGCTAGTGGGTCCCCACGAAGGCAACTATTCAATTGCTTGGGCTTTTCTGGTTGCTCCAGATGTGCCCTGACTCACCTTCACTGGGTGAGTCCCTCAGACCTTGCTGGTCTGCACTGCAGCCTTTTCTTCATTTCCCCATGACTTGCCGTTGCCAAGGCTTGTTGGGTCCAATCTGGTCGCCGACACTGCAGCACTCGACAAACTTCATGGGGCAGCTCGAATCCAGCTCCTGGTTGTCGTCGACACCTCCTGGACCTCGTGGCTGAAGAGTCAAGGCACCCGTCAACTCACCTGAAGCACCCGACATCTGAGGGCATTCGACTATCGTGCCCCTGGTCACTGGCTACTGACCCAGACTCTGTCCCCTCTGCTTTCAGGTCTTCCTCTTCCTTGATCCAGGCTTGGATCGCACCGGACACTCTTCCTCTTCACGGCAGCAGCACTTTCCAAGAGGTCGCCATTGAAAACGACGACGATTCCCGACACCTTTTAACACGTATGCACCCGGCTTCCCTGGGTGAGGTAACTCGAGTATTTCGGTACTCACGTGGGTGTGGGCCCTAGAAACTCTTAAGTTTAAAGGGGTTAACTGGAAGTCCTCTCCGAAGTGTCCTTTTTCTTTAAAAATCCAACCGCGACTTTCCCCATAGAAGTCAACGGCGATTCGCGGCTGTGTTCTCACACTGCACGCGTCCCCCGTGGGTCCCCTGTGTCACTACCTTGGGTGGTTCCTTGGGGTCCAAGCACTTCTACAGGCTCTAGGCCTTGTGTCTAGCTCAGTCGTGGTTCTTATACCACTATTTTAGTATATGGTTTGGTACGCCCCTAGGGCTCAAACGTGTATTGTGCTAATAACTGCTGATATTTGCCTTGTAACTTATGTACTTCGAACTCTAGCCTCATAAAGAGACTAGGGGGGTGTGTTTAAGACTGAATACATATATTTTATATATATACCTGGTGTGGTCCTCTTTCATTTGGTCACTCAAGAGATTATAGACTGGTAAAACAAGCTGCTTTACATTCCTCCAAGACTTAGCCTGAAGGCTGCTCTCCATAGCTACCACTAGGATAGCTTTCACTAAAGGTTGTCTTTAACCTATCATCCATAAGGGGTTGTTTGGACTGGTGCAAGGTGCCCACTAGAACTAGTGGACAGCATATACAAGGCCAACTTCTCACATTGGTGTGCAGCGTGTGGGATTCCAGCTTGCTATTGTTTTACCAGATAATCTCAAGTGTGTGACTAACTGAAAACCACTAAAGGTACCTAAGGTACATATAAATTCAAGCTTAGAAATACAGTAAGTTCTACTGAACTTAGAGTTGTGTGTCAAGGGCTTAGCACACCCTTTCTACAACTCAAGAGAGTTTAGTAGGCCACACTAGAGTAGGTAGTGCATACACCACACCTCACTAGTAATGTCTTCAGGGCCAGGAACCAGTAGGTCCCTGCCAGGAACCAGTGGGCTCCTACCCTCCAAATATGACAACCTCCCATTCTTGGAATTGAGAGAGTTGTGCAAGATTAGGAAGCTGAAGACAGGCAAAAGTGCCAACACCCAACGTCTCATGGAGATGCTTCTGCTGGATGATCTCAGAAGACCCATAGGGTCTGCAGGGGTAGGCAGAGAGGGTGGGGCAGAAGATGAGGAAGGGACCAGGGGTGAAAATACCCAGGACCTGACCTCTGAAACTGGCCAGGAAGATGAAAATGATCTTGCCCTGGACAATCCAGCTCCTCCTGCAGATGAGGAGGAGGATCAGAATGACCTCCCCTTTGTCCCACCAGGAAGAGTTGTGAGTGTGCCTAGAAGGTCCAGATCTCCTTCTCAGGAGTCTAACCATTCTGACACCTCAGTAGGGACCTCTGTTTCTTCTCATAGGAGGGAGATCCTCTAATGAAAGGAAAAAGAGACTGCTCCAGTATGAAGAAGCTCAGCTTAGGATCAGAAGAGAGCAGCTGGCTATAGACAGGGAGTCCCTAGAGCTTCATAGACAAAGAAGAAAGTTGGGACTAGAGTCCCATGGTGGCAGCAACTTCCCTAGTGGTAGGGAAAGGTCTTATGACCATAGAAACCTGAGCAAGATTGTCCCTCCCTACCAGAGTGGGGATGACATCCACAAATGGATTACTGCACTGGAGAGGGCCTGTAAAGTACAGAGGGTCCCTCAAGAGCAGTGGGCAGCAATCTTGTGGCTCTCCTTTGCAGACAAAGGAAGAGACAAGCTCCTCACTGTAAGAGAAGAGGATGCTGATGATTACCAAGTCCTGAAGAGTGCCCTAATAGATGGGTTTGGCCTAACCACTGAGCAATACAGGTTAAAGTTCAGAGATACCCAAAAGGCACAGACACAGGACTGGGTGGACTTTGTAGATTGTGCTACCAAGGCTCTGGAAGGCTGGTTACTTGGCAGTAAGGTGTGTGACTTCAAAGGATTGTATAATTTAATCATGAGGGAGCAGATTCTTAATAACTGTCAGAATCAGTTGCTACATCAGTACCTGGTTGACTCTGATCTGACCTCTCCCCAAGAATTGGGTAAGAAGGCAGACAAATGGGTCAGAACCAGGGTGAAGCAGAAAGTACAGAACCAAGGTGGTGACCAGAAGAAGCAAGATTCTAAAAACTCTGATAAGGGTGGGGAGAAGGGTAAAGACCAGAAGTCTTCTCAAGGTCCCCAAAAATCTGCATCTGGTGGGGAATCCCAATCTAATAAAGGAAAAGGCCAAAAGAAACCATGGTGCAAAGTCTGTAAGCAAAAGACTCACTGGACCAGTGATTGCACCAAGTCCAAAGACTCTAATCCAGCCACCATTGCCCCTAAGGCAACTGTTCCCCCTAGTCCAGCTACAAGTGGTGGTGGAATTACTCAGAATAAGGGTTTAGTAGGGTTGACCCTGGGTACTGAGATGGACTCTGGCCTAGTCAGAGTGCCAACTCAGGCTGTCCTAGTCTGTGATGGGGGCATGGATATGTCCCCCTTTGTGAGTCCCAATAATTTGGGCAAATACAGACAGCAGCCTTTAATTAATGGAAGAGAGGCTTTGGCATTCAGGGACACAGGAGCAAGTGTCACCATGGTGACACAAGTTCTTGTGGATCCTGGGCAGATTATACTTGGTGAAATGTACCAAGTGACCAATGCTAGCAATGTCAGAACAGACCATTCTCTGGCAGTTGTTAACTTCTCCTGGGGAGGGGTAACTGGCCTTAAGAAGGTTGTGGTGAGTGCAGACCTACCAGTTGAATGCTTGCTTGGCAATGATCTTGAAACCTCAGCTTGGGCAGAGGTGAAGCTCAGGAAACATGCAGAAATGCTAGGGATCCCTGCACATGTCTTTGCTGTGACTAGGTCACAGGCAAAAATGTCAAAAGCTGAACAGGCCCTGGATTCTGGAATAATGGACCAGGTGCCTCCCAAGAGGAGGAGCAGTAGGGTTAAGGCAGTGCCTTCCCCCTTGGCTCAGGAGGAAGATCAGTCTTTTGAGGAAGATGATCTCAGGCCTGAAGAAGGAACTGTCCCAGAGGAGCTTGAACCTGACCAGGTTGAGTTCTTGGGGACAGGGGGCCCTTCCAGGGCAGATCTGAGCCAGGAGCAGCTGAACTGCCCCTCTCTTGAACCCCTCAGACAGCAAGCTGCTGCTGAGGCTGCTGGGAATGCTAGTGGCACCCATAAGATATATTGGGATGATGGACTCCTGTACTCAGAGAGTAGAGACCCCAAGCCTGGAGCAGCCAGGAGGTTGGTTATACCTCTGAAGTTCAGGGGCTTCCTATTGTCACTAGCCCATGACATTCCCTTAGCAGGTCACCTGGGCCAGAACAAGACTTGGGACAGAATTGTCCCTCACTTTCACTGGCCCCACATGTCTGAAGACACCAAGGAGTTTTGTCGCTCCTGTGTAACCTGCCAAGCCAGTGGGAAGGCAGGTGGCACCACAAAGGCCCCCTGATACCACTACCTGTGGTGGGGGTTCCCTTTGAGAGGGTGGGGATTGACATAGTTGGTCCCATGGATCCCCAAACAGCATCTGGGCACAGGTTTATCCTGGTGGTGGTGGACCATGGCACCAGGTACCCAGAAGCAATTCCCCTTAGGACCACCACAGCCCCTGTGGTGGCAAGGGCCCTCCTGGGAATTTTCTCAAGAGTGGGCTTTCCTAAGGAGGTAGTATCTGACAGAGTTGCAAACTTTATGTCCAGTTACTTGACTGCAATGTGGAAGGAGTGTGGAGTGACTTATAAGTTCACCACACCCTATCACCCACAATGCAATGGTTTAGTTGAGAAATTCAACAAAACCTTGAAGGGCATGATTAAAGGGCTCCCAGAAAAGCTTAGGCGAAGATGGGACATACTCTTGCCCTGCCTTTTATTTGCATACAGGGAGGTGCCTCAAAAGGGGTTGGCTACAGCCCTTTTGAACTTTTGTTTGGCCATCCTGTTAGGGGTCCATTGTGTCTGGTGAAGGAAGGTTGGGAGTTACCTCTCAAACCCCCTAAACAGGACATAGTGGACTATGTACTTGGTCTCCGCTCCAGGATGGCTGAGTATATGAAAAAGGCAACCAAAAACCTTGAGGCTAGCCAGGAATTACAGAAAGCCTGGCATGACCAAAAGGCTGTGCTGACTGTTTACCAGCCAGGACAGAAAGTGTGGGTGCTGGAGCCAGTGGCCCCAGCAGCCCTCCAAGACAAGTGGAGTGGCCCCCATACAATTGTTGAACAGAAGGGAGAGGTTACCTATCTGGTAGACCTGGGAACTCCCAGGAGCCCCCATAGGGTGCTCCATGTCAACAGGCTGAAGCCATATGTGGACAGGGCTGACATGGGCTTGCTCATGTCAACTGATGAGGGACAGGAGGAGGAGAGTGACCCTCTCCCAGACCTGCTCTCACAGAACCCTGACGATGGGTCAGTGGATGGTGTAGCCTTGGCAGGCAGCCTCACTGCCCAGCAGCAAACTGATTGTAGACAGGTGCTCAATCAGTTCAGACACATGTTTTCTCTGACTCCAAGTCAGACCACCTGGTGCACTCATGAAGTGGACACTGGGGACAGTCTGCCTGTTAAAAGTAAGATTTACAGGCAACCTGACCAGGTCAGGGACTGTATCAGGACAGAAGTCCAGAAAATGTTGGAACTGGGTGTCATTGAGCCTTCAGATAGCCCTTGGGCTAGTCCAGTGGTCCTGGTGCCAAAACCTCACACAAAAGATGGTAAGAGAGAGATGAGGTTTTGTGTGGACTACAGAGGCCTCAATGCAGTCACTAGGACTGATGCCCATCCAATCCCCAGGGCAGATGAGCTAATAGACACTTTGGCCTCAGCCAAGTATCTAAGCACATTTGACCTAACAGCTGGCTACTGGCAGATCAGACTAGCTGATGATGCAAAGCCAAAAACTGCATTTTCTACCCCTGGTGGGCTTTACCAATTTGTGGTGATGCCCTTTGGTTTGAAAAATGCACCTGCCACTTTTCAGAGGTTGGTGAACACAGTCCTTACAGGTCTGGAAGCCTATAGTGCAGCATATCTAGATGATATTGCTGTCTTTAGCTCCACCTGGGAGGATCACCTGGTCCACCTCAGAAATGTTTTGGAGGCCCTGCAGAAGGCAGGCCTAACTATCAAGGCCACAAAGTGCCAGATAGGGCAGAGTCAGGTTGTGTACCTGGGCCACCTTGTGGGTGGAGGCCAGGTTCAACCATTGCAGAGCAAGATCCAGACCATCATGGACTGGGTTGCTCCAACTACCCAGACTCAGGTGAGAGCCTTTTAGGCCTGACTGGGTACTACAGAAGATTTGTCAAGGGGTATGGATCAATAGTGACACCCCTGAATGACTTAACCTCTAAGAAAATGCCCAAAAAGGTTCAGTGGACAGTTAGCTGTCAAAAGGCATTTGATGACCTGAAGCAGGCCATGTGCACTGCTCCCATTCTGCAAAGTCCTGACTACTCCAAGAAGTTCATTGTGCAAACAGATGCATCTGAGTTGGGGGTAGGGGCTGTACTGTCACAGTTGAATGATGAAGGTCAGGATCAGCCAGTAGCTTTTATTAGCAGAAGGCTGACCCCCAGAGAGAAACGTTGGTCAGTCATTGAGAGGGAGGCCTTTGCTGTGGTTTGGGCTCTGAAGAAGCTGAGGCCATCATTGTTGTTATCACTCACTTCCTTGTTCAAACAGACCACAAGCCCCTCTTATGGCTAAAACAGATGAAGGGTGAAAACCCCAAACTTTTGAGGTGGTCCATTTCCCTACAGGGGATGGACTATACAGTGGAACATAGACCTGGGAGTAACCATGCCAGTGCAGATGGACTCTCCAGATATTTCCACTTAGAACATGAAGACTTAACTGGTCAAGGTTAGTTTAATGTCCCTGCGTTTGGGGGGGTTGTGTAGGAGAGTAGGATCTGCCTCTTATGGTTACCCCCACTTTTTGCTGGTGTATCACTGTTTTTCGACTTTAGTCTGGCTGGGGCCCTGCTATCCAGGACCCCAGCCTAGCTGCTTCCTCTCTAAATTGATTCCCTGTACCTTAAGTACACTTCAGATTGGATTCTGGGGTGCCCTTATAAGTCCCTAGTATATGGTATACTATGTACCCAGGGCATAGGTACCCCAGAGGCCTACCAGGGGTTGAAGCATGTATTGTGCCACCCCTGGAAGGCCCTCCAAAATGACACCACAGGACTGCTACTGCAGCCTGAGTGAGGTGGTGCATGCACCCCTTACAGAGATATAGGTTCACTATATCTCACCTATCACTGCACATACAAACCTATCAGTCACCCCTATGGCAGGCCTTATCAATCCTGAAGGCAGGGTGCTTGGTTTTATGTGAGAGGGTGCCCATGCATGAGCAGAGCCCCTCTGCAGCCTTCGGAATCTCCTCTCCGGGGTTGTCTGTGGTGCAGCCTGACCATATACTCTTAAGTGCATTATATCTAAACGGTAAATGCTAACTTTGGGATGGCTGCACGGAAACATGTCGTGTTTGGTGTCAAACACCTTGGAATCATACCCCCACACCAGTAACTGGTGTGGGAGTATGATCCCACCCTTCTAGAGGAGAGACATGACAGCACCGGTATACCCGGTACCAACTAAACAGAGCCTGGCATCACAAAATGGATGCTGCAGCCACAGACACGAGTCTGGCTTCCTGCTGCTGACCGAAACTCCGGCAGGGGAGGCCTGGACAATAGGTTTCCTGTCTCAGGGAGGTGTTACCACCTCCCAGACAGGCCTTAGTGGATTAGGGCTGGGTGGGGCACTCTCTGAGTGCTTTGAAGTCCTGCACTGGGGGCACATTTGGTGTCCTCGTGCATACCCCAGTTCAAACCGGTTGCAGGGGCTACCAGCCCCTGCTCTGGCACGAAACTGGACAAAGGAAATGGGTGTAGCCACCCCTCTTTCCAAACCCTCCCATAGGTGGGTCCCCAGAGTTAGTCCAACCCCTTTTCTTAGTATAAGTAAGGGAATCCTGGCAAAAGGACTTTAGATATCCCTGGACGAAACTCTGAAGCTGAAATACTGGACCTTCGACGCTCTACATCAAGATTAGAGGACTGAAGAATCTCCCTTGGGGTCAAGGAGTGACTCCCCTGCTTGGCAGGCACCAACAAAGCATTTGTCCGGTCTGCATCACTGAAGCTCCTGCCGGACGCTGAAGTCTTTGCATCACCAGAGGTGGATTTCCAGACTTCCCCAAGGCTGCCCTGAGTCCCCAGCAAAGCTGAGGCCTGTAGCTGTCGTGGGTAACGTGGAACCGTGAACCCTGGACACCGAGCACATTTGCAAGTTCACCAACTTTCTGACATCTCTCGAAGCCATACTTTGGGTTCCAAGTAGCTCTAGCCCCGAGCACCAACTGTAGCAAAGATCACTGGCCTACACTCCACGAGTGTCCCGTGGGCCAGCTCCAAGTGCGGCCGCTTGAGGCTCCTTTGCAATCTCTAGTCCGTTGGCTAGTGGGTCCCCTCGAAGGCAACTATTCAATTGCTTGGGCTTTTCTGGTTGCTCCAGATGTGCCCTGACTCACCTTCACTGGGTGAGTCCCTCAGACCTTGCTGGTCTGCACTGCAGCCTTTTCTTCATTTCCCCATGACTTGCCGTTGCCAAGGCTTGTTGGGTCCAATCCGGTCGCCGACACTGCAGCACTTGACAGACTTCACGGGACAGCTCAAATCCAGCTCCTGGTCATCGTCGACACATCCTGGACCTCGTGGCTGAAGAGTCAAGGCACCCATCAACTCACCTGAAGCTCCCGACATCTGAGGGCATTCGACTATCGTGCCCCTGGTCACTGGCTAGTGACCCAGACTATGTCCCCTCTGCTTTCAGGTCTTCCTCTTCCTTGATCCAGGCTTGGATCGCAGCGGACACTCTTTCTCTTCACGGCAGCAGCACTTTCCAAGAGGTCGCCATTGAAAACGACGACGATTCCCGACACCTTTTAACACGTATGCACCCAGCTTCCCTGGGTGAGGTAACTCGAGTATTTCGGTACTCACGTGGGTGTGGGCCCTAGAAACTCTTAAGTTTAAAGGGGTTAACTGGAAGTCCTCTCCGAAGTGTCCTTTTTCTTTAAAAATCCAACCGCGACTTTCCCCATAGAAGTCAACGGCGATTCGCGGCTGTGTTCTCACACTGCACGCGTCCCCCGTGGGTCCCCTGTGTCACTACCTTGGGTGGTTCCTCAGGGTCCAAGCACTTCTACAGGCTCTAGACCTTGTGTCTAGCTCAGTCGTGCTTCTTATACCACTATTTTAGTATATGGTTTGGTACGCCCCTGGGGCTCAAACGTGTATTGTGCTAATAACTGCTGATATTCGCCTTGTAACTTATGTACTTCGAACTCTAGCCTTATAAAGAGACTAGAGGGGTGTGTTTAAGACTAAATACATATATTTTATATATACCTGGTGTGGTCCTCTTTCATTTGGTCACTCAAGAGATTATAGACTGGTAAAACAAGCTGCTTTACATTCCTCCAAGACTTAGCCTGAAGGCTGCTCTCCATAGCTACCACTAGGATAGCTTTCGCTAAAGGTTGTCTTTAACCTATCATCCAAAGGGGTTGTTTGGACTGGTGCAAGGTGCCCACTAGAACTAGTGGACAGCATATACCAGGCCAACTTCTCACAGTTTGGAAACCCAAGAGGTATCTGGGTGTGAGCAAAAGGAAGGACAAAACGATAAAGAGTTTTCTCAGAGATAGGGCTAAGTCACACGTTGGTAGTCAAAAGGGCATGTAGTTGATCCCAACCACAATTTAGGTATACAGGAGAAGAAGCTCTGTGCATCATCTATTTAACTCCCATGCCGATATAACAGTGTAAACTCACTCCCCCCCCTTTAACCAGCACAATATATAAAGAAGCAAAACATTGTAAGTGAATTCTGATTACCCTCAGACAGTCTCTCTACTCATAATGACAGAAATATCTGGCTCAGGCAAACTTCACAGGCATCCGTTCACCCACCTGGCCAGTCACTGTGTCATGTCAGGCACCAGGCCTTGTCCATGCAAACCACCAGACAATCCCCAGTTGTTAGGGAACAATGACAATAATGCAAGCAAATAGTAAGCGAATGCTAGGATTTGGAGGGGGAGAAGAGGGAGGAGTGTAATCAGCAGAAAGGAGTAGAATCTCTTTTTTTGTGGAGTTGTGGGGGAAGACTTTTGCTAATAGGAAAGACATTTTTGCTGGTACTTGTGGAGAGATTGAGCTCACAATGAGCAGAAAACGTAAATGTGAGATGAGAAAATGAAAGCTGAAACAATAGGGGTGTTGCAAAGTCATCCTGTGCCCTGGGCACTCCCCAAATCTGCTGACTGGTACTGGTGGTAACTGACTCTGACTGACTCTGGGCTTTGCCTAACCAGGCCCAGGGCCAGTGCTATGCTGAAAACACTTAGAATACAGTGAAAACACCTACATACACTAGGGTACACTATGGGTTGGAGTACCCCTGTGATTGGCATGACCTACCCTATAAGTCCCTAGTATATAATAGGGCAGGGGAATTGAAACTACCTATCAGTCCCTAGTATATAGTAGGGCATGGCAGTTTGGAGGCCAGAAGCCTTCTGCACTTGCATGTGTGCACTCCTGAGGCCTGAGGTCAGTTTTAAAAGCAACCCTGAGTGCCATGACTGCTTTAAAAAGTAAATTGTGCCCAAACTCGACTTCGGTGTTTGGGGCACTTAAAAATGGATAACCTACAATGTTATGGCATATTAGGAACCCCCAGGGTCTCCCTTAGGTGTCCCAGGGGTGGGGGGTCAGGAATCTATAAGGTAGACCCTTATAAAATGAGTTTTATATGCCCTGGGTTAAGTGAAATTTCACATTTCACTCCCCACATTGTGATAAAGTGCTGCCCAAATTCGACTGTGAAGTGAGGATCTGCAATATTTCTACAGATTCAGAACCCCTAAAGTCTCACCTAAGTGTCCCATGGGGTGGGGGTCCTGTAGATATAAGCAAAGTACTTATAAAATATGTTTTTGTAAGTCCTGGTGCTGGAAAAATGGCTTAAGTCATTTTTCCCATTGCAAATCCCCTGCTACATAGGTTAACATGGTAGGAAGTTATTAACTAATAACTCTTGATAGGAGAGGGCTAGAAGAACCATTCAAAGACTTCCCCGAATGGTATTAATAAATCCCACAATATGATATTGTTGAATTTCTCCTAAAGTGTACATACCAGAAGTTATAAGACTTTCTTGTTTGTAGGTCCAGATTCAGTCTTCCAGTGGTCTGCCCTGATTGGTCAGAGTTAAGTGGCTTAGCCAGGCTGCCTTGAAGAGGTGATAAAGAGCCCGCTCTGCTGGCAGAGCAGTGTGCTGTTCCACAGGAATGCCAGGCCAGGGGGAGGAGTCATAAACCATGGTCTTCAAAGAGGAGAGCAGAAACCAGTGTCATTTACAACTCTGAACTTTCCACCTCAGGCAGATGGTAGGATTAAGGAAGGTATGAGCAGATGCAGGGGGGAGAGTCTAAGTAAATTAGCCATCCTAGGGGTGTGTTTAGCCAGGTCTTACCTCCCTGCTGGAAAATCAGCCATTATGAATTTGGAAGATTTGATGCACTCTGGGACAAAATAATGCCACACTCTACAGGATGTGGTCATATATTTGAGGAGTTACCCTGCTCCCATTGGTCAGGAGTGACCTCCTGCCTGACCCAGAGAACTTGGAATAAGTATCTCAGAGGGGAGAGCCCTCCAGACAGTGGGGGCTGGTGACATTTGAAAGTGGTGGGCCGCAAAAGTTTGTGATGAGTGCACTGAGGGTCCGGGGGGGTTCTCCCCCCAGGAAAACTTTGAAAAACAAGTGGGCAAATGGTGCATTTTCAAGCAAATTTCAGAAAGCAAGAAGGTTAATAAAGCAACTGTAAACTGTCTCTGCAGAAAGGTGGCCAACAATGAGTGAGCCTGTGGTGTGCTCAGTACCCTCACCTGTCAAAGTCTACTCATGTTGCACCAAGGAAGATGGTGTTTATTGAGACATGTTCTCTGTGGTCACCCTAGAACACAGTGGAGATCAGTGTTCACCGAGCCACTTATTTTAGTAAGCCTGCTCTGCGACTGCAAGAATTGCATGGTCCTCACTGTCGCCCATTCTAAGAAGGCACCATGATATCACAAGGAGAGCAGTTTCTGATCTGACACCAGTAAGATGCTCCTGATGGGGTTGGCATCCCATTACCCACCTTGGAACCCTCATGAAATAGTGTTCGTCAAGCCACTCATTCTGCGAGCACTTGCAGAGACTCCATAGAGCACTGTGCCATCTCACCCTAGGGCACCACACAGCTAGGCACTCACTCAGGAACACTAATGACAGCCATTTCTACCATAACACCTACTTCAGGAATCCCATCCCGTGGCACCATGGAGTAAAGGGTCAAACTTGTGACAGTGCAATGACAACATTAAGAGACTGACCCTACGGTCCCACAGATCATGGTGTTCATCCCAGAAACTAACTGAGCTCAGTGTCTGTCCAAAAACATGGCCTAAGAGGATGCCACAGAGTGCAACGTCACTCAAGACACCTATTCTAGGGGGCCATCATGGAGAACCATGGAGGGAGCAGTTCACACTGGAGCATTGCAAAATGAAGTGTACACCCTACAGAACCACATATTCTAAAAGAGAAGGTAGAGACAGGATCAATCCTGCCACTTAAAGAAAACTCTAAGACAAAAATGGAAGGTAGTGTACAACCCAATACATCTTCTAGAGGGTTCCATTAACAAGGTGTTCACCTGTCAAAACACCCGGCACCACAGATTGCATTATCCACCTCAACACTGATTCTAGGAGGGGGTTCAACTTTGGAAACCCAGGAGTGAAGGGATCACCTGGTGACTCAATGGAGCAAGCGTCTCCACCTTGGGCACCACAGACTGCAGACTATTTCCAAACAAGTTTTCTATGAGGACCATCCTGAGGCACCATGAGGTGGAGACCACCAAGTGAGGGATTCTCCCCGGGAGGTCATGGGATAAGGGCACCTCGCACCGACTCGGCATAGCACATTGTTACTAAAATTAACTGCTGCAGTACGCCATCCTGAGTGGTCACAGAAGCTTCTATTTACTGGACACACATCCAGGTGGAGGCCAGTTTTTCAAATGCAATGTTATGGCGGTATCTCTTGGAGCAAAACAAGACCACTGGTTTTCACAAGCCAATACTGGAATGACTCACTGTCAGATCCAATCTTGGATGTCAACACACCTGATTTACAGAACTGACTCATTCTGAAAGAGTAGCAGGACTGCTCCTGCCATACAGGCCTTAGTGTAATGGGAAGAGGAAGGATTATTGCTAAGAGCGACAAACAGTGAACCCTTGTCTGGAGGATGATCCGGGAGGAAGAAGGAGAAAAGAGCTGAGGAAAGCGTAAACATTTAGACGTTTCTTTTGAAATCCTCTTTTCATCTGTGCAAAATAAAAGGCTTTTTAGAGTGACATTGAAAAGAAGATGCCCTTCACAAGCACTACACCACCAGGCCCACCTTACAATGATAACACACAGTGAAAAAATAAGTAATATCATATTTACAATCCATACATTGTTCTTTGGTTATAAATGAATAACATAGAAAAATAAAGTAATGAAAACAAAAAGAACTGAGCCATGAGAGGCAATTGTGTAGGAATCGCTGCTTCTACAGACTTTCCTGCCCTCGAAGTACATACAGCGCTTTAGGAGAATGGAGTTGGTGTGGGAGCAATGAAGGAAAAAGCTGCTTCAAGAACATCTAAAAGGCAAAACAAATTTAAAAAGATGTACTTTGTGCAGCAACAATTCTGCAGATCGGTATAGTTGCAACTTTGGAGTCTACAAAATCACACAGCCCTGGAGCTGGCTCAGCAGCTGTACAGGAGCATACACAGACCTGCTGTCCACCCAATTGAACTGTTGATCTGTTCCTTAAAATGGCTCCAAAACTACAAATGAATATGCAGCTTGAGCAGCACTTCTGTAGGAGAACAGTGGAAATGGTCTCAAGGGACGGAGAAATGCGCAGCGTAGCAGTAGTCCTGCAAGTGCACAGAAGCACATGTATTGAAATGGCTCCAAGGTACTATGGAGCTCAACTCTGAAAATGGTTCCAAGTTGTACAAATCTTAGAATAGCGAAGGTACACAGGAGTATGTAGGCCTGTCAGGAGCTCTAGGAGGCCAGGGGGGATGCACTGAAGTGCACAACTCCGGCAGCACCCCATGAGTGTGCGGAAGCCATCCAGAAGCACAGCCGTGGAAATGACTGCAGGATACAAGCAAGTACATAGCTCTAGAAGCGTGGTGCATGTGGAGTTATGGCCAATGCTCTGTTTCCAATGGAACAGGCAGCATACTTTGGCCAGATGCTGGATGTCAGATGCCAGGCTACAAACTACACAGAAAGAAAAGTAAGTATGTGAGCAATACATCTCTCTAGACATACTAGACCCTGCTTTGTCAGGTCAGCCACGTCTCTATCCTGGTGCTAAAATTTCTGTAAGTACAGGCAATATTTTTAGCCTAAATTTAAACTGAAATGTATCCCAATTTTTCAACGTTCAATTAGTAAATTATCACGCACTCCAGTGTGCCGTGACCCCACAGACATGTAAATGTTCGTAATGACAATAAGCACGCAGCTATCGGAAAATCAAGTCTGCAGTCACTAAAATCTGCCCACATTGGCCTCATACAAGTAGTCCTGAAATGTTTCAAATAATTTTAAAAGGTGCAGCAAGAATCTAATGTGTTATATTTTTCAGACAGGCCCTTCAAGTCTTTAATTTTCTACAGTGACTTGAAACAAGGTGCGTAGTACTACTTTTAAGCTCCCTGGTTTAGAAAATAAAGAGGGATCTAGCGTTCTGCCATCTGATTCAAACTATGGGCCCAGGTATAAAGTTAATGTGCTTGCTAATCACACCGCAGTGTACCAAATTTTTAGGTGGGGAAAAAAGAGAGGCAAAGCACCCACAATAGCCATAATCTGAGTCCCTATTACTTGCGTAGGCAGCAGTGAGAATGCACTAGCAAGTGCGCGCGTACACAGTGAAAAATAATCAGAGGCAATAGAAAAGAAAATATGCACACTTTTTCTTGCCTGCTTGTTGCCTCGCTGAACTCTCTTCCATTACCTTGCCTGTGATGTCTCTTTCTGTCTCTGTTCTCTGTCGACTTGGTGATGATCAGTCCGATGAGGGAGGCTGTTGATGCAGACACGCACCTGAGGGTGCCCACCACCTTCTCTGCTTCGTCCTCAGCTCCGGGCAGACACCGGAGCTGCTAATGATGGTATCCAGACATGACACAGGCCTGCAAATAGCAGCGCAGGAAGCACACCTCGAGTCTGTGCAGTGAGTCTTCAAAAGTCCTGAAGACAAACTGCGCAGACTCTATTTTTCAGCTTCCCGCGCTGCCTGCAGCCTCTTCCCCACCCATTCCCAACTCCTCACAGGGATGGACCCACCCCCTCTGACGAGTTGGGAAAGGGTGGGGTGACCTTCCTCTCCACTCCCTGACTGACGTGAAGCCCCTGGTGGTACAGGGCTTCAGCCTGAAGCGCCCGGGGCTAACTTTACCTCCACGTCATCAGGGGGTGGAGATTGGTCCTCAAGGCTATGTCTTTGCCGAGCTGATGACCTCACAGGCCTCAGGGCTGTGAGCTCGTCCGCCCGGCAAATACTATTGGCTCAGGGCAAGTCCACAGGGAATGCAAAGCATCAGCGTGATGCTGAGGCATTACTGTGTGTCACGTAACTCATCACGTCATCACAGCACCAAGCCCCGGCTCCAAGCAAGAGGTGAGAGTATTTTTTTTTTTTAACTAGACAACTACTTTGCCGACCTTAAAGTAAAGGGGGTGGAGCCCCGACGCCCTCTGTCAGGTCGTTAGTAGTATCAAGCCATAAAAACCACTAACCTCTCAGGCCGGCCAGCAGAGACGATGGCGTGAAGATAATTCCCTTCCTCCCCTGGACACAACCATACACAGAGGAATGAAAATACACCCCTGAGCTAGGGAGCACCCCGGGGAAAAAGGGAAGTGGATAAAATAATAAACACTGCGGTTTGTGAATGGCGTCTTAACTGCGCCTGGTCTGAAGAGTCTCCAGTGTCTAGTCACTATCCTTTTTTGGCTGACTGTAAAGGGAATAAACAACAAGGAAACGACCGTGAGGTGGAAGGAAGTCAATATATTCAGACATACAACACTCCCCCTACTATTGTCTAGGAACCCTTACTCACTTTACCAGACCACAGAAACTCAGGAGTATAAGGAAATGAGGATGACGAATACTTCAATTGTCACCCACAGGAGAATGCGGAAGAATCACCGGTCTCACCGATCTTCAGGGAAGGGAGATGCTTGTTAGGTCACAGCACCTCCTGTAAGTCATTTATATAGAGGGAGGGAGTTAGGCGCGGTAACAAGTCTGTTGATAATTCTTTTGGTGCCCGCTCTCGCTGTTCAAGTCACAGCAAGCACGGATGCCAGTTACCAACACAAGAGGAACAGCCCCCCGCCAAAGTTCGGGAGACTGCTCTGATAGTCCGGGATACTGGAAGAGCGCGGTCCACGCCACTCCTCTCAATTGCCTAAATACCTGAAAGGGCGTTCGCGCCCTGCAGAGTACAAAGAAAACGGGAGCTCCAGCTTCCCGATCGTGAAAGAATCCACGAAGGCTCCAACTCCAGCGAGGAACAGGAAACGGACTTCTCCGGATTCGGAGATGCAGGAAGAACACAGCGCTCGTCCTCCAGCGGGGAATACCATCCGCTAAGCGCTGTCTCCTCGAGGCATAACGGGGAGTTTGTCAAGCCCCGAGTGCAGGAAGAGGCGGGACTTTATAGAAGCCGGAAAGGCAGTCGGCTCCTACCGCGGTGCGCAGGTCGTTGTCCCTTGGCATTCTGGGCTTTGTAGTTCTTTGGGACATACGTTGTTTTTGGTGGCGCCCTATTTCGTTCAGATCGCAACATACATGCATCACATAGCTCGAGAGGAGCATACACATCACGATCCCCTCCTTGGCTCAGGATTGCGACAGAACCCCCTCTCGAGGACCGCCGTCTCGGCGGTCGCCCTGGTTTGCCTGGGTACTTGGCATGGAACCGGTCTAACAACCTAGGGCAATGTAGGTTGTCGACAGGTTCCCATGTCCTGTCCTCCACTCCAAACCCCTCCCAGTCCACTAAATACTGCACTCGTCCCTTCACGAGTCTGGAATCCAACAATTCTCGAACCTCGTATTCCTCTTGTCCGTCTACTTCTACTGGCAAAGGTGTTGAGGGTAACCTCATACTGACCGGACAGGGTCGGAGCAAGGACACATGGAACACGGGGTGTATGTTCCACGACTCGGGCAAAGATACCCTCATGGCAACAGGATTGATGATCTGCTCGATGCTATAGGGCCCTACATACTTGGGAGCTAGTTTACCCACCCTTTTTAGATGGAGATTCTTTGTTGCCAACCACACTTTATCTCCTACCTGATAGGCAGGTTCAGGGGTTCTCCTTTTATCAGCGTGATGTTTTTGTGCAGTCTGTGATGCCTTCAGCTGGCATTTCGCTTCAAGGAGCACAGCTCTGAGATGAGTGTGGTGTTCCTGTATGGTGGGATGTTTTGAGATTACTGGCCATTCGAAAGGGAGCATGTTCGGATGGAACCCATAGAGACAGAAAAGGGGGAACATCCTAGTGTGGAATGTTCTGCATTGTTGTAGGCGAACTCCGCCATCCAAATCAACGGGTACCAGTCAAAGGTGTTTTGGAGGGTAAAGCAACGTAGGTATTGTTCAAGCGTTTGGTTGAGTCGTTCCGTCTTACCATCCGTCTGGGGGTGGTAGCTGGTAGATAATCGGGCTTCCACTCCCATGGTATCACACAAAGCCCTCCAGAATCGAGAGGTGAATTGGGTGCCCCGGTCTGTTATGAGTACCCGGGGTAGCCCGTGAGACTTAACTACATGCTGGAGGAAGACGACAGCCAGTTCGGCGGAAGTAGGCAGCCGTTTCAGTGGGATGAAGTGTCCCATTTTAGTCAAGTGATCGATCACCACTAGGATGGTGGTGTATCCTTCACAGGGTGGCATTTCAACAATAAAATCCATTGACAAGGTATGCCAAGGGCTGGGAGGTATGGGTATCGGGCGTAATAATCCCACGGGTTTGGAATGGCTGGCCTTGCTTTGAGCACATATGGCACAGTTTTTTAGATAGTTCTTAGTGTCATTTCGTAGGGAGGGCCACCAAAAGGATCTCTCGATGCTGGCAATGGTTTTGTGTTCCCCTAAGTGTCCTCCTAACGTGGAATCGTGGGCCCAAGCTAACACCTGTAGTTGTTGAGCCGTTTGGGGGACGTACAAGGCATGGTAGTGGTACAATAGGTTTTCGTTTGCGGTCCTATGTTCTGGGTCTTCTTGAATCCAGGCGTGACCATCCAGGTTTGCCAAGGATGTCTTCAGGTCTTCTAGGAAGTCATTAGCCGTGATCAATGCTACGGTTTTATGCTGAAAGGCGTGTTCAGGGAGGATGGAGGGAGGTTCCTGAGTCTCCTCCTGTTCAGCTTCCATGGGTTCGTCCAAGCGTGACAGTGCATCAGCTTTACCGTTCTGGGTTCCGGGTCTGTACTTTATAATGAAATCGAAATCCGAGAAGAACAAAGACCACCGTAGCTGACGTGGTGTAAGGGCTCTAGCGGATTTTAGGAACAACAGATTCCGATGGTCTGTGAACATTTCAATAGTGTGACATGCTCCCAGGAGATAGTGCCTCCATTCCTCACATGCTCTTTTGATCGCTAATAGTTCCTTGTCTGTGATGGAGTAATTTATCTCGCTAGGGGTGAGCTTCTTGGAATAGTACGCCACTGGATGAAGTTGCCCTGTATCGGGGTGCCTTTGTGACAATACGCCTCCTATGGCATATTGTGACGCATCTGTTTCCACTATGAACGGCAGGCTGGGATTTGGGTGACGCAGAATAGGAGCCTGGGTGAAACGGTTCTTCAACTCCCTGAAAGAACGATCCGCGTCTTGGTCCCATACAAAAATGGTATTTTTTCTGATGAGGCGTGAAATCGGGTGTATTATTTTAGAGAAGTCCTTGATGAACCGTCTGTAGTAGTTCGCGAACCCAAGGAAGCTCTGTACTGCCTTGACATGCTGTGGTGCCTTCCAGTGCGTGATCGCTTCAACCTTACCCATGTCCATTTGAAAACCCTGTGCATTGATGACATACCCTAGGAAAGCTACCTCCGTAACGTGGAAAAGGCATTTCTCTAGTTTGGCGTACAGCGAATGTCGTTGGAGTCTGTCCAGTACGGCCTTCACATGAGTGACGTGTTCTTGGGGGGTCGATGAATATATGAGGATATCGTCGATGTAAACGATGCAGAAAATGTCCAACAAGCCCCGAAGCACCTCGTCCATGAAGAACTGGAATGCCGCCGGAGCGTTGCACAGCCCAAACGGCATTACCTGATATTCGTAAAGCCCGAATTTGGTCCTGAATGCTGTTTTCCACTCATCGCCTGCTTTAACCCTCACCAAATGGTACGCCCCTCGGAGATCCAGCTTGGTGAAGATTCGTGCTCTTTTTAGCTGATCCAACAGTACCGGTATTAAGGGCAGGGGGTATCGATTCTTTATGGTGATTTTGTTGATCGCTCTGAAGTCGATGCATGTCCTCAATTCGTCGCAGTCTTTCTTGGTGATAAAGAAGAGAGGAGACGAGGCAGGTGACGAGGAATGTCTAATGAAGCCAGAGGCCAAATTCTCCTCGAGGTAATTTTTGAGATAACGGGTTTCGGGCTCGGTTAGGGCATATACTCTGCTGCAAGGGATATCAGCTCCGGGTAGGAGGTCGATGCGACAGTCGTACGTCCGATGAGGTGGTAGATGTGTCGCCTCTTGCTTGTCAAATACTGGCATGTAGTCCTTGTAGACTTCTGGTAGCGTGGTGGAACAGCAATACCCAAGTTCTTCACATCCTTCCGCTAGAAGTTCAGCTTGCGCACAAGAAGACACATTCAGGTGTGTGGGCTGTTGGATGCATTGGTCCTTGCAATATACGGAGGTTAAGGAAACAGTGCGGTCCGACCACCGGATAACAGGGTCATGAAGTGTGAGCCAGGGCATTCCCAGAATTAGACGGAAGTGTGGAGCGTCTATTAGGTCAAACTGAATAGTTTCATAGTGGTTGTCTCCTACGCACATCGTAAGGGGAAACGTATGGTACCTCACTGGTCCTGACGTCAATGCATTCCCGTCTACTGCTTTTACCATCTCAGGTGTTTTCTTGCTCTCATACGGGACCCCGATATTCCAGGCGTACTGTTGATCAATGAAATTTCCGGTGGCTCCGGAATCCAGGAGGGCAGACACTTCAATGGAGCTGCTGTCAGTCACCCACAAGGTGACACACACATTCATATGAGCCACAGCAGGCTGGATGGTATTGGCAAGAGCTAACGAGATCATTTTGGTTTCTGAACCCAAGACAGAGATCCCTTCCTTGCTTGGGCTTTTTAGTTTTCCGTCGTTTGTGGAGATGTGGGAGTTTGCATCCTGAAAGGAGTCGGTCTTTCGGGTATCTTTGCTCTTGCTCGACACTCCCTAATGAAGTGTCCACTTTTCCCGCAATACAGACATAACTTCTGCTGTCGTCTTTTCTCCCTTTCTTCAGTAGTTAGCGGGCCCCGAAGACCTCCAATTTGCATGGGTTCCGATCCTTCAGACTGCTTCGGGTGTTCTTCAGAAACGGGTTTAGATCGGGGGAGGAAGAAACGGGTATCACTTCTACTTCTATCCCCCTTTCTTTCCTGTAAACGGTGATCCAACTGAACGGTGAGGTCAATTAATTCTTCGCAGGTTTGTGGTAGTTGAACTACCTGTGATAATACGTCTTTAAGTTCTCCTCGCAGTCCCTGATAGAACAGAGTAGTCTGTTTCTCTTGGGGCCAGTTTGTTTCCACCAGGAGGCGATTAAAAGTAGTGATGTAGGTTAACAAGTCCTGTGACCCCTGCCTAAGTGTTATAAGTTCCCGGTCCAGAGACATCATGTGTGACTTCCGATCAAACAGCTTCCTCATCCCCAAACAAAACTCCTGAAAATTATGCAAGATGGGATCGTTACGTTCCATCAACGGGATCGTCCAGCTGGCTGCGTTTCCCCCCATGTAGGACATCATAAAGGAGGTTTTTGCCGCTTCGTCCTGAAATATTGTAGGTTTGCAGAGGAAGTGGAGTCGGCATTGGTTAAGGAAGGTCTCGAATTTCTTGGGGTCTCCATAAAAACGTTCGGGTGGAGCCAGGGGTATACCATGGTTCTGTATTACATGGACTGTAGGAGTAGACCCCTCTGGAGGTGTGGTTGCTGCTGGTACTGCAAAGAACCCTGGGCTCTGTGCACCTCCCCCCAGAACTGGTGTGGTGGTCGAGACCGGAGGGGGTAGTGTCCATTCCTTAATGTATGACCCCTTCCCTGCGCCTTTTCTAGTAATACCCGCGACCTCCCTACGCAAGGTGCCCATTTCTTTTTTCAACTCCTGGTTTTCCAGGCGAGAGGTATGTACCTCCTGCTGCAGAGACGCAAGGCTCTCCAACAGCGAGGCCAAAACCACATTGGTATCCATCGTCCAGGCTGGGCAACTACTTGGGCTTGACAATCTGTCAGGTCGTTAGTAGTATTAAGCCATAAAAACCACTAACCTCTCAGGCCGGCCAGCAGAGACGATGGCGTGAAGATAATTTCCTTCCTCCCCTGGACACAACCATACACAGAGGAATGAAAATACACCCCTGAGCTAGGGAGCACCGCGGGGAAAAAGGGAAGTGGATAAAATAATAAACACTGCGGTTTGTGAATGGCGTCTTAACTGCGCCTGGTCTGAAGAGTCTCCAGTGTCTAGTCACTATCCTTTTTTGGCTGACTGTAAAGGGAATAAACAACAAGGAAACGACCGTGAGGTGGAAGGAAGTCAATATATTCAGACATACAACACTCCCCCTACTATTGTCTAGGAACCCTTACTCACTTTACCAGACCACAGAAACTCAGGAGTATAAGGAAATGAGGATGACGAATACTTCAATTGTCACCCACAGGAGAATGCGGAAGAATCACCGGTCTCACCGATCTTCAGGGAAGGGAGATGCTTGTTAGGTCACAGCACCTCCTGTAAGTCATTTATATAGAGGGAGGGAGTTAGGCGCGGTAACAAGTCTGTTGATAATTCTTTTGGTGCCCGCTCTCGCTGTTCAAGTCACAGCAAGCACGGATGCCAGTTACCAACACAAGAGGAACAGCCCCCCGCCAAAGTTCGGGAGACTGCTCTGATAGTCCGGGATACTGGAAGAGCGCGGTCCACGCCACTCCTCCCAATTGCCTAAATACCTGAAAGGGCGTTCGCGCCCTGCAGAGTACACAGAAAACGGGAGCTCCAGCTTCCCGATCGTGAAAGAATCCACGAAGGCTCCAACTCCAGCGAGGAACAGGAAACGGACTTCTCCGGGTTCGGAGATGCAGGAAGAACACAGCGCTCGTCCTCCAGCGGGGAATACCATCCGCTAAGCGCTGTCTCCTCGAGGCATAACGGGGAGTTTGTCAAGCCCCGAGTGCAGGAAGAGGCGGGGCTTTATAGAAGCCGGAAAGGCAGTCGGCTCCTACCGCGGTGCGCAGGTCGTTGTCCCTTGGCATTCTGGGCTTTGTAGTTCTTTGGGACATACGTTGTTTTTGGTGGCGCCCTATTTCGTTCAGATCGCAACATACATGCATCACATAGCTCGAGAGGAGCATACACATCACGATCCCCTCCTTGGCTCAGGATCGCGACACCCTCATTCAGAATCCGCCACTGCAGATCTGCTGCTTGAAACTCAAGGAAGCAAGACGTTGCCATGCTGAGAAGTTGGGGGTGCAAAACTCTAAGGCTTGTCCTCTGAAGACTGCACCAGCTGAAACTACAGCCCTGTGGATTACCTTGCTGCAAAAGAACTAAAGAGTGGACTCCTGCAAGCTACAGGTTAACAGAGCTCACCTGGACCATCACCACCAAGGATCATCAACTGGAAGAACTACCAGGGGATTTGTAAGGGTTTTGTCCAAGTGGATTGTGGGAACTGAAGTCCTCAACTTTCAAGGACCATCTTGGAGCTTCCAGACCCTTGGAGTGAGTTTGAGACACTTTGGAACCCCTTGAGGAACTTCAGGAAGAAGTTCAAGAAGTTTGGAGAACTTTGGAGCAACTTTGAAAAAAAGCTCCATAGAGGGACCGACTCAACCTGGCCAGCCAAGTCGCCTGCCTTCAACCGCGAGCTGGCCAAGCCATCCAGGTTCGTCCCGCTAAAAGCTCCGTAGGTCCAACTTCCAGAGTTTGACCGAGAGTAGAAGAAATCCGAGGCCGGCGAACCCTCACCGAATCCGGCCTGGTGAAGAGCATCGAGGGATCCCGCGAGAAAAAGCTCCGTAAAAGTTTCTAAGTCCGAACGAAGAAAAGGTGACGGGGAGCAACCGCGAAAGCCAAGCCGCCTGCCTTCAACCGTGTGTCTGCCTGGATCCTGGGTTTGCTCCGCTGGAACGCTCCGGAGGTCGGACTTCCATAAGTTTGACCGGGAGCTAATCGCAAGGCAATCCGGTGAACCCTCACCGAATCCGGACTGGCTGAGAGCTTCAAGGGACCCCGGGAAGAAAAGCTCCAGAAAAGTTTCTAAGTCCGAAGGTAAAAACTGTGACCGGGACCTACCGCGAGTGGTAGCCGCTCAGGGCTCCATCGCGGTCGGCCTGAAACTTTGACTTTGAGCCGGTCTATCGCGACCATATATCCCAATGAAGCGCTATATGTTTCTAAGTGCTATATAATGCTAAATCTTTGAAAATTCATATCTCCGGTTCCCTACATTGGATTTTTGTCGTTTTGGTGTCATTTTAAAGATAAAAATATTTCCTATTTTTATAAATTGGTGTTGGATTTTTATTATGTGTTGTGTCTTAATTATTTACTGAAGTGGTGTTTTTAAATGCTTTACATACCTGTCTTTGAAGTTAAGCCTGTCTGCTCGCAGCCACGTTACCAAGGGTTGAGCATAGGAATAATTTTCTAAGACCTATTCTGAGCCCTATACTGTGTTAGTGGCCTTATTGCCAGTGGCAGACCTACAATTGCCCCTACCAATAATCCACTTTCCAACATTTGGTGCTCAGCGGTGTGGATGAGGACTTGTGTTTAAAAGTACACCTTTCAGTAAAGTGAATTAAGATTATAAAAATCCTCTAAATTGCCTTAGAACAAAACTTTTGAGTTTGATTTTTGGAATTTGGACTAAACTGTTTTTAATCAATTGTTTTGATTTTTCCAAATTGTTCTAAGTCTGTTGTGCCTAGTTTTTGTGACCAAAAACTAGGGAACCATGGAGCTGGACCTGGCTAAACTGTCCCAGTTCAAGATAGCTGATCTTAGGGTACAGTGTAGGCTTAGGGGCTGCCTGCTTCCAACAGGATTAGGAAGGCAGGGTTACTTAAGTCCCTACAGGCCTGGGCTGGGGTAGCTGAGGAGATTCAAGGGGGTGGAGGGTGTTCTCCCCAACCTCACCCAAGAGGAGGGTGAGGATGGTGCCTCTTCCATTATCTCTAATGTTAGCCCTATGATTCCAGATGGTGGTAGTGGGGAAGGGTCCCTTACTCAGGAACCACCACCGTCCCTTGCAGAGAGACAGCTTGAGGCTCAATTAGCTTTGATTGCCTTGGAGAAGGAAAAATTGGAATTGGCTAAGAAGAGATGGGAGAGGGAGGAGGCGTTCAAAAGAAATTGTGGCAGTGAAAATGATGAAGATTTTGAAATGTCCTGGGGTGGTGCATTTGAGCCTAAACTTCCCAAGGGTATAGTGCTCAAGTACACAGAGGGGGATGACATTGACAGGTGGCTAGCAGCTTTTGAGAGGGCCCTTAGAATGAGTAGGGTCCACTCTAGGTATTGGGGTGCACTCCTGTGGGAGTTGATTCCAGTAGCTGGGAGGGATAGGCTCCTGACCCTGAAGGGAGAGGATGCAGAATCATACCAGCAGATGAAGGCATGCTTAGTCAAACGATTTGGTCTGACTCCAGAGCAGTACAGGGTGAAGTTTAGAGGCACCCAGAAATTGAGTTCAAAGTCTTGGGTAGACTTTGTGGACGTTTCAGTGAAGGCACTGGAAGGCTGGATTGTTGGTAACAAAGTTGACACATATGAGGGATTGTATAATTTGTTTTTGAAAGAACATATTTTGACTCATTGTGCAGAAGAGAAGTTACGCCAGTATCTAGTGGACTCTAAGCTGACAGACCCCAGAGAGCTGGGTGAAGCAGCTGATGAGTGGGTGAGAACCCGGGTTTCCATACAGCAGCAGGGGGTGACCAGAAGAAAGGAGGACAGGTCCCTCCCCAGGGGAAAGCCCAAGGGAAAGAAGGTCAAAACCAGAAGGAGTCCTCCAAAGACCCACCAAAACCTGCACAAGGAGGGGGGGCCCGAGCCAACCCAAATCCAAAGGGAGGTGGAATCATGGAAAGAATGGTAGGTTCTTTGATCCCTCAAAGGTGGGTAAGTGCTTTGACTGTAACCAGCCAGGGCACAAACAGGGAGATGCTGTCTGCGCCAAGAAGCTCCCCCCTAAGGGGCCATCCACAGGGATTGCCAGTGTAAGTATAGGGGTGGAGAGTGGTGCCCCAGAGAGGGGTAGTCAGGTGGTGGAAGCAACCTTAGTGTCCCTGGGTGGGGTGAATATTGCAACCCTTGCTGCCTTACCTCCAAACATGGACAAGTGCAGGCAGAGGCCTAAAGTGAATGGGACTGAGGTTGAGGCTATCAGAGACACTGGGGCTAGTGTAACTATGGTCCTGGATGAGCTGGTGCCAGGTAGGTCGCTCCCCCACCACACAGCTCCGCCTGTGTTGTCTGCCCGCTGCTTCTGCAGGTAAGATCGCCCTCCGCTTGTGGCCCCGGTGCCCGTATTTTCTGCTTGTCTCCCCATTTTCCTTTCTGTGCCCCTCGCTGCCCCATTGTCGTTGTGCCCGTGATTTTGTCTGCTTTTCTCCCCTTTTTCCTTCTGTGCCCCTCGCTGCCCCATTGTCGTTGTGCCCGTGATTTTGTCTGCTTTTCTCCCCTTTTTCCTTCTGTGCCCCTCGCTGCCCCATTGTCGTTGTGCCCGTGATTCTGTCTGCTTTTCTCCCCTTTTCCTTCTGTGCCCCTCGCTGCCCCATTGTCGTTGTGCCCGTGATTTTGTCTGCTTTTCTCCCCTTTTTTCCTTCTGTGCCCCTCGCTGCCCCATTGTCGTTGTGCCCGTGATTTTGTCTGCTTTTCTCCCCTTTTTCCTTCTGTGCCCCTCGCTGCCCCATTGTCGTTGTGCCCGTGATTTTGTCTGCTTTTCTCCCCTTTTTCCTTCTGTGCCCCTCGCTGCCCCATTGTCGTTGTGCCCGTGATTTTGTCTGCTTTTCTCCCCTTTTTCCTTCTGTGCCCCTCGCTGCCCCATTGTCGTTGTGCCCGTGATTTTGTCTGCTTTTCTCCCCTTTTTCCTTCTGTGCCCCTCGCTGCCCCATTGTCGTTGTGCCCGTGATTTTGTCTGCTTTTCTCCCCTTTTTCCTTCTGTGCCCTCGCTGCCCCATTGTCGTTGTGCCCGTGATTTTGTCTGCTTTTCTCCCTTTTTCCTTCTGTGCCCCTCGCTGCCCCATTGTCGTTGTGCCCGTGATTTTGTCTGCTTTTCTCCCCTTTTTCCTTCTGTGCCCCTCGCTGCCCCATTGTCGTTGTGCCTGTGATTTTGTCTGCTTTTCTCCCCTTTTTCCTTCTGTGCCCCTCGCTGCCCCATTGTCGTTGTGCCCGTGATTTTGTCTGCTTTTCTCCCTTTTTCCTTCTGTGCCCCTCGCTGCCCCATTGTCGTTGTGCCCGTGATTTTGTCTGCTTTTCTCCCCTTTTTCCTTCTGTGCCCCTCGCTGCCCCATTGTCGTTGTGCCCGTGATTTTGTCTGCCTTTCCCCCATTTCCTTTCTGTGCCCCCGCTGCCTCTCGCCATTCCCGCCGCTGCGTCCCCTGCGGCCCCGCCCCCTGACTGCCCATTCGCTGCCCCTGCCTCCCGCCTCCCAGCTGCTCCTCCCTCCCACCTCCCCATAAATGGCGGCCGCTGCGCGGCCGCCGCTGGCGCGCCGAAGGCGCGCCTAAGGCAAGCCCGTCTGCGCCCGTCCGCGACTGGACCGCGCCCAGCGCCAGAACCCCTGGATCCCACCGATGCAACACCACTCGACGGACCTACGACGCCGCCACACTCACCGCACTCAATGCCGGCCGGAACCCTGCCTGCTACCGAGCCTCACCCGAGACGCACCCACGGACCCTTCACCTGCCAAACCTGCCGATTCACCTGCCCCCAGACGTGCACCACCTCCGCCAAGTCGAGCACCAGCAGCAACCACCTGAAATGCATCCTGCTGAACACCCGCTCCGTCCACAGGCACGCCGTGGAACTCTGGGACCTGCTCGACGCAACAGCACCGGACATCGCCTTCCTCACCGAAACCTGGATGAACGCCTCCTCAGCGCCCGACATCGCCATAGCCATCCCGGACGGATACAAGATCACCCGGAGGGACCGCGTCAACCAGACGGGAGGAGGCATCGCCATCGTACACAAGAACACCATCCGCATCTCGACTAACTCCGACGAGACCTTCACCGCCGCCGAACACCTACACTTCCAGATACACACTGACCCCAAGACCACCCTCTGAGGCACCCTCATCTACAGACCCCCGGGACCACGCACACTATTCAGCGAAGACATCGCAGACTTCATCAGCCCGCACGCCATGCCCTCCGCCGACTACATCCTCCTAGGGGACCTCAACTTCCACCTGGAGAACAACAACGACAGAAACACCACCGCCCTGCTGGACAACCTCGCCAACCTCGGACTCAAGCAACTGGTGAACACGCCCACCCACTACGCCGGCCACACGCTTGACCCCGTCTTCTCGTCCAGCAAGCACATCTCCTTCAGCCACGCCACCGGACTCCACTGGACCGACCACAGCTGCGTCCACTTCAGCTTCAGAAAGACTGCGACCCACCACCACCCGCAACAGGCTCCCCGCCGGAGCTGGAGCAAGATCACCGCCGAGCAGCTCACCGCCTCCCTCAGCCAGAACACACCCACCAACACAACGGACCCATACGAAGCAGCCAGCAACCTCGCCAAGTGGCTGACCGCCTGCGCCGACGACCTCGCACCACTAAAAACCCTCCCAGCAGACCCGGAAGCAAGAAAACCCCTTGGTTCACCAACGAACTCAAGGAATCCAAGAAGAACTGCCGCACTCTCGAGAAAACCTGGCGACTCGACCAGACCACAGACAACAGGACCGCCCTCAAGCACGCCACCCGCAAACACCACCAGCTGATCCGTGCCACCAAGAAGTCGGCACTCAAAGAACGACTGGACAACAACGCCCATGACAGCAAGGAACTTTTCAGCATCGTCAAAGAGTTCTCCAACCCCAGCGCCGGAAACAACGACATCACTCCCTCGCAAGACCTCTGCAACTCACTCTCCGCGTTCTTCCACCGCAAGATCACCGACATACATAACAGCTTCGACGCACAAACCACGCACCCTACCGCCGAACCAACGCCCGCCACCACCACCCTCTGCAACTGGACCCCGATCAGCACCGAAGACACCACCCGCACGATGAACTCCATCCACTCCGGATCACCAACCAACCCCTGCCCACACCACGTCTTCAACAAAGCCGACGCCACCATCGCACCCCATCTCCGGGACATCATCAACTCCTCCTTCCACACCGCCACCTTCCCGGAGAGCTGGAAGCACGCCGAGCTTACCGCCCTCCTGAAGAAACCAACGGCGGACCCCACCGACCTCAAGAACTACCGTCCCATCTCGCTCCTTCCGTTTCCGGCCAAAGTCATCGAGAAGACCGTCAACAGACAGCTTGCCGCCTTCCTCGAGACGAATGGATCCCTCGACCCCTCGCAGTCCGGGTTTCGGGCCAACCACAGCACCGAGACCGCCCTTATCGCAGCCACCGACGACATCAGAACCCTAACCGACAACGGGGAAACAGCTGCCCTCATCCTCTTGGACCTCTCCGCGGCGTTCGACACCGTCTGCCACCGCACCCTAGTGAAGCGCCTCAGCAACATCGGAATCCGAGAGAAAGCACTGGAATGGATCATCTCGTTCCTCGCCGGAAGAACCCAGAGAGTCCGCCTCCCCCCGTTCAGATCCGAAGCCACCGAAGTCATCTGCGGCGTTCCACAAGGATCTTCACTCAGCCCAACCCTCTTCAACGTCTACATGAGCCCCCTCGCAGCCATCGCACGCCAACACAACCTCAACATCATCTCCTACGCCGACGACACCCAGCTGATCCTCTCCCTCACCAACGACCCCACCACCGCCAGAGCCAACCTACACGACGGGATGAGAGACGTCGCCGACTGGATGAGGAACAGCCGCCTCAAACTGAACTCAGACAAGACGGAAGTCCTCATCCTGGGCTCATCACCCTCCGCCTGGGACGACTCCTGGTGGCCCCCGGCCCTGGGCACCGCGCCCAAGCCAACGGACCACGCACGCAACCTGGGCTTCATCCTGGACTCCTCCCTGTCGATGACCAGACAAGTCAACGCCGTCTCATCTTCATGCTTCAACACCCTGCGCATGCTCCGCAAGATCTTCAGATGGATCCCCACTGAAACCAGGAAGACCGTCACCCAGGCACTCGTCACCAGCCGACTGGACTATGGGAACACCCTCTACGCCGGAACCACAGCCAAACTTCAAAAAGACTCCAGCGCATCCAGAACGCCTCCGCACGACTCATCCTGGACATCCCCCGACACAGCCACATCACCGGACACCTGAAAGACCTGCACTGGCTCCCCGTCAGCAAGAGAATCACGTTCAGACTCCTCACCCACGCACACAAGGCCCTCCACGACCTGGGCCCAAAGTACCTCAACGACCGCACTAACCTTCTACACGCCCACACGCCAGCTACGATCAACCAGCCACGCCCTCGCCACCGTACCACGCATCCGCAGAACCACCGCCGGAGGAAGATCCTTCTCCTACCTGGCAGCCAAGACCTGGAACTCCCTCCCCACTCACCTTCGGCGAACCCAGGACCATATCTCCTTCAGGAAGCAGCTCAAGACCTGGCTGTTCGAGCAGTAACTTACCCCCTCCCCCAGCGCCTTGAGACCCTCCCGGGTGAGTAGCGCGCTCTATAAATGCCGTGATTGATTGATTGATTACCTGGTGAGTTTCACCAGGTGACTTATGCAGACAGCACTACCAAACTCCATCCTATGGCTGTGGTGAATTTGGAATGGGGAGGTGTGACAGGCCCTATGAAGGTAGCTGTGTCAAAGGTGCTCCCAGTCCAGTGTTTACTGGGCAATGATCTTGAAGCCTCTGTGTGGTCAGAGGTGGAGAGAGGACTCCATATGAAAATATTGGAGCTCCCTGAGTGGGTATGTGCTGTGTCTAGGTCACAGACTAGCCAGAAGGGAGGGGCTGGACACTTGGACCCTGGAACAAAGGGCCAAGCATCCAAGGACAAGGGCACCGGGTCTGGTGAGCCAGCCCAGGGAACTCCAGAGGTGCAGGAAGAATCTAACCCTGATGGGAAGGATCTGGCCTCTGAGGGAGGGACTCCATCCCTGCCAGAGCTGTCAGATTTGGCAGAACTGACAGGAGCAGGTGGACCCTCCAGAGAGGAGTTCAGTAGGGGACAGCGTGACTGTCCCACCCTTGAGACCTTGAGGCAGATTGCTTCTAAGCAAGAGGAAGGGGATGACAGTGGGTTTCACAAACTCTACTGGGAAGATGGACTGCTTTATACTGAGGCCAGAAACCTCAAGGAGGGGGCCACCAGGAGGTTGGTGGTGCCCCAGAAGTACAGAGAGTTCATCCTGACTTTGGGTCATGATATCCCCTTGGCAGGACATTTGGGACAGACAAAGACATGGAACCGGTTGGTGAACCATTTCTACTGGCCCCATATGTCTGAAAAAGTAAAGGAGTTTTGCAGCTCCTGTGTCACCTGTCAGGCCAGTGGCAAGGCAGGGGGCAAGACAAAGGCTCCCCTAATTCCACTGCCAGTGGTTGCGGTTCCTTTTGAAAGGGTGTGGATGGACATTGTTGGTCCCCTGGACCCACCTACTGCATCAGGGAATAGGTATATCTTAGTGGTAGTGGACCATGCCACTAGGAACCCTGAAGCAATCCCTCTTAGAACCATTGATGCTCCTGCAGTGGCTAGAGCACTGCTTGGTGTGTTCACCAGAGTCGGTTTTCCAAAAGAGGTGGTATCAGATAGGGGCACAAACTTCCTGTCCAGCTATCTGACTGCTATGTGGGATGAGTGTGGTGTCAACTACAAGTTCACCACCCCCTTTTACCCACAAGCAAATGGTCTTGTTGAGAAATTCAACAAAACCCTGAAGGGCATGATAAATGGGTTGTCAGAGAAACTCAGGAGGAGATGAGATGTTCTCCTCCCATGCTTACTGTTTGCCTACAGGGAGGTGCCACAGAAAGGGGTTGATTTCAGTCCCTTTGAGTTGTTGTTTGGACACCCTGTGAGGGGGCATTGAGCCTGCTGAGAGAGTCTTTAGAGAAGCCTCTTAAAGAAGCAAAGGACAATGTGCTTGACTATGTGCTAGGCCTGAGATCTAGAATGGTAGAGTACATGTACAAGGCAAACAGAAAACTGGAGGCCAGCCAGGAGCTCATGAAGCACTGGTATGATCAAAAGGCTACTATGCCTGAGTATACTCCAGGACAATTGGTGTGGGTGTTGGAGCCTGTGGCTCCCAGGGCCCTCCATGACAAGTGTAGTGGGCCCTATCCAATCTTAGAAACGAAGGGTGAGCTTACCTATTTGGTTGACCTTGGCATCCCCAGGAACCCTCATAGGGTCCTGCATGTGACTAGATTGAAACCCCACCATGACAGGGCAGACATGACCATGTTACTGGTCACTGATGAGGGTGTGGAGGAGGAAACTGAGCCGGTGCCCGACCTCCTTTCCACTAATGTGCAAGATGGGCCAGTGGAGGGAGTTGTGCTCTCTCCCAAGTTGACAGACCAGCAGCACAGAGACTGTAAGCAAGTGCTGGAGCAGTTTGCTGGCCTGTTCTCTTTGACCCCAGGCATCACTGAGTGGTGTGTGCACCACATTGACACTGGTGACAGCCTACCTGTCAAAAATAAACTGTACAGGTTTCTGACCATGTCAGAGCCAGCATTAAAGCGGAGGTTGCTAAGATGCTGGAATTGGGGGTAATTGAACCGTCTGAGAGTCCATGGGCCAGTCCAGTGGTGCTGGTACCTAAACCTAATCCTCAGGGGGGACCCAAGGAGTTAAGGTTCTGTGTGGACTACAGAGGATTGAATGCAGTCACAAAGACTGACGCTCACCCTATACCTACAGCTGATGAGCTCATTGATAGGTTAGGGGCTGCTAAGTACCTGAGTACTTTTGATTTGACTTCAGGTTACTGGCAGATTGCCCTCACTGATGGAGCAAAGGAGAGGTCAGCATTCTCCACACCAGAGGGACATTATCAGTTCAAGGTAATGCCCTTCGGCTTAAAGAATGCACCTGCCACCTTCCAAAGGTTGGTGAACAGGGTCTTGTCTGGGTTGGAACAGTTCAGTGCAGCTTACCTGGATAATATAGCTGTATACAGTTCTACCTGGGGGGATCACTTGAGCCACCTAAGGGAAGTGCTTCAGGCCATGCAGCAGGCAGGCCTGACTATTAAGGCAAGCAAGTGCCAAATAGGGCAGAGTTCTGTGGGGTACCTGGGCCACCTGGTAGGTGGGGGCCATGTACAGCCTCTCCAAGCTAAAATCCAAACTATTTTGGATTGGACAGCTCCTGTTACCCAGACTCAGGTCAGGGCATTCCTTGGACTGACAGGGTACTATAGAAGGTTTGTTCAAAATTATGGGACCATTGTGGGGCCCCTAACAGAACTCACTTCTAAAAAGAGGCCCAAGAAGGTGGATTGGACCCCAGAGTGTCAGAAGGCTTTTGGCACTCTGAAAGCTGCTATGTGTTCAGCACCAGTGCTGCTTGCCCCTGACTACACAAAAGAATTTGCGGTTCAGACAGATGCTTCAGAGCAAGGGATTGGGGCAGTGTTGTCACAGCTAAATGAAGAGGGCCTTGATCAGCCAGTTGCCTTTATTAGCAGGAGGCTTCTTCCCAGAGAGCAGAGGTGGAGTGCCATTGAGAGAGAGGCTTTTGCTGTGGTTTGGTCCCTGAAAAAGTTGAGACCATATTTGTTTGGGACTCACTTTCGTGTTCAAACTGACCACAAGCCTCTCAGATGGCTCATGCAGATGAGAGGGGAGAATCCCAAGCTGTTAAGTTGGTCCATTTTCCTACAGGGAATGGACTTTACAGTGGAACACAGACCTGGGGTTGCCCATGCCAATGCAGATGGACTTTCCAGGTTTTTCCACTTAGCTGATGAGGACTACCAGGGTGTAGGTTAGTAACCCATCACCTTTCGTTTGGGGGGGGCTATGTTGCAAAGTCATCCTGTGCCCTGGGCACCCCCAACTTTTGCTGACTGGTACTGGTGGTAACTGACTCTGACTGACCCTGGGCTTTGCCTAACCAGGCCCAGGGCCAGTGCTATGCTGAAAACACTTAGAATACAGTGAAAACACCTACATACACTAGGGTACACTATGGGTTGGGGTACCCCTGTGATTGGCATGACCTACCCTATAAGTCCCTAGTATATAATAGGGCAGGGGAATTGAAACTACCTATCAGTCCCTAGTATATAGTAGGGCATGGCTGTTTGGAGGCCAGCAGCCTTCTGCACTTGCATGTGTGCACTGCTGAGGCCTGAGGTCAGTTTTAAAAGCAGCCCTGGGTGCCATGACTGCTTTTAAAAAGTAAATTGTGCCCAAACTCGACTTTGGTGTTTGGGGCACTTAAAAATGGATAACCTACAATGTTATGGCATATTAGGAACCCCCAGGGTCTCCCCTAGGTGTCCCAGGGGTGGGGGTCAGGTATCTATAAGGTAGACCCTTATAAAATGAGTTTTATATGCCCTGGGTTAAGTGAAATTTCACATTTCACTCCCCACATTGTGATAAAGTGCTGCCCAAATTCGACATTGATGCTAGGAGCACTGTGAAGTGAGGATCTGCAATATTTCTACAGATTCAGAACCCCTAAAGTCTCACCTAAGTGTCCCATGGGGTGGGGGTCCTGTAGATATAAGCAAAGTACTTATAAAAAATGTTTTTTTAAGTCCTGGTGCTGAAAAAATGGCCCAAGTCATTTTTCCCATTGCAAATCCCCTGCTACATAGGTTAACATGGTAGGAAGTTATTAACTAATAACTCTTGATAGGAGAGGGCTAGAAGTACCATTCAAAGACTTCCCCGAATGGTATTAATAAATCCCACAATATGATATTGTTGAATTTCTCCTAAAGTGTACATACAAGAAGTTATAAGACTTTCTTGTTTGTAGGTCCAGATTCAGCCTTCCAGTGGTCTGCACTGATTGGTCAGAGTTAAGTGGATTAGCCAGGCTGCCTTGAAGAGGTGATAAAGAGCCCCTGGGGTTAACCAGCTCTGCTGGCAGGGCAGTGTGCTGTTCCACAGGAATGCCAGGCCAGGGGGAGGAGTCGTAAACCATGGTCTTCAAAGAGGAGAGCAGAAACCAGTGTCATTTACAACTCTGAACTTTCCACCTCAGGCAGATGGTAGGATTAAGGAAGGTATGAGCAGATGCAGGGGGGAGAGTCTAAGTAAATTAGCCATCCTAGGGGTGTGTTTAGCCAGCTCTTACCTCCCTGCTGGAAAATCAGCCATTATGAATTTGGAAGATTTGATGCACTCTGGGACAAAATAATGCCACACTCTACAGGATGTGGTCATATCTTTGAGGAGTTACCCTGCTCCCATTGGTCAGGAGTGACCTCCTGCCTGACCCAGAGAACTTGGAATAAGTATCTCAGAGGGGCAGAGCCCTCCAGATCTGCTGCTTGAAACTTAAGGAAGCAAGACGTTGCATGCTGAGAAGTTGGGGGTGCAAACTCTACGGCCTGTCCTCTGAAGACTGCACCAGCTGAAACTACAGCCCTGTGGATTACCTTGCTGCAAAAGAACTAAAGAGTGGACTCCCTGCAAGCTACAGGTTAACAGAGCTCACCTGGACCATCACCACCAAGGATCATCAACTGGAAGAACTACCAGGGGATTTGTAAGGGTTTTGTCCAAGTGGATTGTGGGAACTGAAGTCCTCAACTTTCAAGGACCATCTTGGAGCTTCCAGACCCTTGGAGTGAGTTTGAGACACTTTGGGACCCCTTGAGGAACTTCAGGAAGAAGTTCAAGAAGTTTGGAGAACTTTGGAGCAACTTTGAAAAAAAGCTCCATAGAGGGACCGACTCAACCTGGCCAGCCAAGCCGCCTGCCTTCAACCGCGAGCCGGCCAAGCCATCCAGGTTCGTTCCGCTAAAAGCTCCGTAGGTCCAACTTCCAGAGTTTGACCGAGAGTAGAAGAAATCCGAGGCCAGCGAACCCTCGCCGAATCCAGCCTGGTGAAGAGCATCGAGGGACCCAGCGAGAAAAAGCTCCGTAAAAGTTTCTAAGTCTGAACGAAGAAAAGGTGACCGGGAGCAACCGCGAAAGCCAAGCCGCCTGCCTTCAACCGCGTGTCGGCCTGGATCCTGGGTTTGCTCCGCTGGAACGCTCCTGAGGTCGGACTTCCATAAGTTTGACCGGGAGCTCATTGCAAGGCAATCCGGCGAACCCTCACCGAATCCGGACTGGCTGAGAGCTTCGAGGGACCCCGGGAAGAAAAGCTCCAGAAACGTTTCTAAGTCCGAAGGTAAAAACTGTGACCGGGACCTACCGCGAGTGGTAGCCGCTCAGGGCTCCATCGCGGTCGGCCTGAAACTTTGACTTTGAGCCGGTCTATCGCGACCAGATATCCCAATGAAGTGCTATATGTTTCTAAGTGCTATATAATGCTAAATCTTTGAAAATTCATATCTCCGGTTCCCTACATTGGATTTTTGTCGTTTTGGTGTCATTTTAAAGATAAAAATATTTCCTATTTTTATAAATTGGTGTTGGATTTTTATTATGTGTTGTGTTTTAATTATTTACTGAAGTGGTGTTTTTAAATGCTTTACATACCTGTCTTTGAAGTTAAGCCTGTCTGCTCGCAGCCACGTTACCAAGGGTTGAGCATAGGAATAATTTTCTAAGACCTATTCTGAGCCCTATACTGTGTTAGTGGCCTTATTGCCAGTGGCAGACCTACAATTGCCCCTACCAATAATCCACTTTCCAACAAGGGGACAGAAGGGTATTATGATTATGGAAGAGTAAAGAATTGCAAAGGGAGTCAGATTGCATTACTCTGAATATCAAAAGCTTTCACTTACTTAAACTGGCACTGATAGCTACTTTTACATTTCTTTGTACTGCATTCAAAGATTGCGAGGCTCTTGATCTTAAATCTGTTTTAAAACAAACCATATACGCGATCAAGCAAGGCAAACATGAGAACACTAACCAGTTTCAATCTCAAGAAAAACAGATAGAGTTTGCCCAATGTTGGGTACTCAACTCTGGAACTTGCAGCAGTCAGGCCTCACGAAATGCCCTAACCTGGGGTTTTTCAAGAACAAATTGAAAACAAGTCAAGTAGGCTTTTCCATGATTTCTTAAAGCTACATAGAAGACAATCCACCTTCTTAAGGGACAGGGTCAGAAAGAGTGAAACTATTGTGGAAGACTTCATAACGTTGAGCTTTCTGCACCTTTTGTACCTTCCACTGAGTGCCTTGAAGCCCAGGGTTGAGCAAAGGATCAGGAAAAGCACCTCCCTCCATTGCTGAGACAGTGCAATAGGTGGAGCCAGCAAGAGGAAATCAGGAGCTACAACTTTTCTCTCCCGGCCACAACAGAATACTTTGGGGGTGGGGGGGGGGGGGAGGGAGAGGTGGTCACCCTCTTCAGCTCTTCTGCATAACAGGAGTAAACAGTGAGAGTTTCAGGGCATTGCACTTGGGACACCAAAGTATTGGCATCAAGAGGGAGGGGAAAAAATCCAGAACGTCAATATCACTTCTGGTACCCTGGGACATTGAGGCACATAGCACCCCATTAGCATGTTCAACAACATCACAGACACAGTGACTTGCAGCTGCTCCACACAGTGCAACACGCAGGGCTATTGAGTTACAAAACTGGCATATTGGTTAGCACCTTATGGCTCTTTGAACATCACCACGGTACATTGAGCAGACTTCTGAATATTCAACAGCACAGTGAAACATTGGATAGAGCACTGGAACAGTGAGTGGACCCCTTTGAGGAGAACCCAGACACATAGAGCAATCTCTTGCACACTGAGAAGACCATAGCGCATTAGACACGCTCCTGCAATATTGGGGAGACCAATAGCACACTGAGGAGACACACTGACTCAATGAGCAGAGAAATGAAGCAACTAATAGTCCCCTTGAAACACATTAACATATTGAGTACCACCCCTGCTCTACAGAACTGTACCACTGCATATTTAACAGTGCATTGATTGTACTGGCAATCCCCTGTTATATTACAACATTTTATCTTATTTAGGTACATTTATTCTGTTCGATGAAATACCCTACAGTGATTACATACGGGTTGGAGGCCATGTGATGGCACTTACTCGAATGTCTTTGAGGTGGATGTTAAAGGATGATGCTGTCACTTGTGCTGCACCTTATAATTTTGATGAAATTAAGCTGATGCCAATATCAAACCACTGACATTTTTTTGTTCGTTGTACAAGTATTACTAGCAAAGATAATCCACAACTTCATGCAAAGTGGAGTGCTTTTCTCATGTTTTCTGCAGCAATTAGATGTTATAGAGGAGTGCAATTGTATAAGGCACCACATAGATGTTAGATGTTTCACTAGCCGCAGGGTAGAGTTAAACTGTGACAGGGAGAATACTGGATATGTACTGGGGTGGATGGTCACATGAAGACCAGAGCACCAGTGATAATGCAACGCAAATATTTTAGTATCACGGAACAACAGGGGCTCTACAACAGGATAGCGAGAAAGACAGAGATCAATATATCTCTGTGATGAAGGGCAAAAGAGAATGGGGCATATTCTCAAGGACTTATCGCCGAGTTAGCGGCACTTTATCGCAGCCAAAGTGGTAAAAATGTCATCGCACCATTCACAAGCTGGTGCTAACAGCCGCCATCACCAGTTTTCATGCGATAGCAGTCGCAAAAAACATCGCCACTGATGACACCGGCAACTAACGCTGATGATATGCAGAGTAGGCGTTCCCATGCAAAAACCAGCGGAAAAACCACTACGCAACATTCCCAATGACCAGCCAGATCGGCGATAAGAATCAAAAACATGCAATAAGGCGCGTTAGCAGCAGGGATTTAACACCTGCTCCTACCTGGTGTTAAGTCGGACGACAACCTGCACCATGAAAGGGAGCCCAGCCCAGAGCCACACCTGAAGAACAACAGATGCCATGGAGCTACTGATCATGCAGCCCGGAGCCCCAAGAGGGCCACAACACCCACCGCCACCACACCCAGGAGCCCCACCTCCCCCAGGACCCCCTCCCCTGGGGCCCCACCCCGGGCACCCCCTCCCCCCCCGGACAAAGATATTTCACATCTACCTTACAAATTCATGAACACAACAATTCGCCTGATGTCGCACAAGTACACCAACCAACATCCATGTCTGGTCCAAAAAAGGAAAAACATACATACATCTTAGAATTCCAAAAATAACCAATTTATTCAAATTCAACTCAACATCAATAATTGGAAAAGTCATGGCGGGTCTCCTCCGGACAAACTGTAAGTCACAGCCTGCAAGACAAAATTGAAGATAAGAAGGTGTGTCATGCGCTCAACAAAGGACAGAGAGAGAAAGAGAGAGAGATAGAAATGGAGAGAGAGAGAGAGAGAGTGAAAGAGAGGGAGAGAGAGAAAGAGAAAGAGAGAGAAAGGGGGAGAGAGGGAGAATGAGAGAGAGAGCAACAGAGGGAGAGAGAGACAGTGAAAGAAAGAGAGGGAGAGTGAGAGAGAGAGAGAAAGAGAGAGAAAGGGGAGAGAGGGAGAAGGAGAGAGAGAGCAACAGAGGGAGAGAGAGACAGTGAAAGAAAGAGAGGGAGAGAGAGAGACAGTGAAAGAAAGAGAGGGAGAGAGAGAGACAGTGAAAGAAAGAGAGGGAGAGAGAGAGACAGTGAAAGAAAGAGAGGGAGAGAGAGAGAGAAAGAGAGAGAAAGATAGAGAAAGAGAGGGAGAGAGAGAGAGAAAGAGAGAGAAAATTAGAGAAAGAGAGGGAGAGAGAGAGAGAGAAAGAGAAAGAGAGAGAAAGATAGAGAAAGAGAGGGAGAGAGACAGTGAAAGGAAGAGAGGGACAGGGAAAGACAGTGCCAACACTGCGCACCCAGGCTGCAGCACCCCAGCCCCTCCCGCCACCCAGCGGTGATTGCCACTGGTGTGTCTCCAACCACGTGCCGGTTCACACTGCAGGCCACCAGGTCCCTCATCTGAAACAGAGTCCACAGCTAATGATGGCAGAGTACATATCATTGCACACGGCAACATCGCTTGGCCGCCCCTGCGCACCCAGGCTGCTGCACCCCATCCCCTCCCGCCGCTCAGCGGGGATTGCCCACCCCTGCGCACCCAGGCCTCACTGCTCACCTTCCGCCACCGTCGTGTCTCCAAGAGGGCCCACCACGTGCCGGTGCAAGCTCTTAGCCCGGGGCCCGCGACCTTGGCAGCCTCCACATCACGCGTCCCCGCACCGCGGGCCACCAGGTCACACACTTGATTCTGGGTCTTGATTATGCAATGGCAGAGATCATATCAGTGCACACGTCATCATCGCAGGCTGCACACCCGCTCAGCTCTCTAGGTGCCACTAACTCTGTGAAACACGAGGCAACGCCACGTGGCTGTAGGCCCGCGCTGCCCGCTGGCTCAGGCCTACATTGCGGTCCACCAGGTCGCACACTTGATTCTTGGTCTTGATATTGCAGTGGCAGAGACCATATCAGTGCACACGTCATCATCGCAGGCTGCACACCCGCTCAGCACTTTAGGTGCCCCTACCTCAGTGCACAGTAAGTCACCGTCCCGTGGCGGTAGGCCCGTGCCGGCCGCAGTGCAACCAGTGCCACCGACTCCGTGCAACGCAAGTCATGGACCCTAAATGATTGAGTCTCGTCATAGGCCAGGCGGACACAGCCATGTCACCTCAGGCAGTGTGGAAGAACTGGGACACGTAGCGTCGTCGTCCCCCCCTTTATACGTAAGCCGAGTGGGCTGGCTCGGCGTACGCCAGGCCAGCGTAGGGGTGTGAACAATTATCCCCGGCCTCTGGGCGTGGTTCATATCTGGGCTGCACAGGAAACAAACTGATGCGTGTGTCTCTGTTGCAGTGTCTGCGCCACACGGCCCGCAATCGACAATGTTGCAATGTTGCATGCAGCCGGAGGGCGTCCGCGCACAAAGGGACTGTACAAGGAGCGCAAGGCTGCTCAGGGTCTTGGCTCATACATGGCAACTGTTGTGTGTGTTTATCGCTTTTGGTGCACCATAAGCCCAAGGCCTAGCCTCAATTGCAGCGCGATAGCCACATCACATTCCCAGGATACAAGCAGTAGTCTGACTAACATTAGGGATGAAAGCCCCTTTGTCTCAATTCAGAAGGCGGAAGGACATCTGCACCCCGACTTGGAAATACGTGCGGCAGGCACCCCCTAAGAGAGATACCATGGCAGATGATTACGACTCCCACACTACACATGGCACCAATGAAAGATCAACGTATCCACACCCCACACACAGAAGTCCTTACTCGAGGTACTCCTGCATGGAACGGCCTTGACACTTACGTACAGGACAACCCATACGTTCAAACTTTGCACACTCATACGACTCATTGCTCCGAGCTGTGGCATATCATCCACATAACAGCCGCAGGTCAGAAGAGTGCCGGTTCCACGAGTGCAAACAACGCAATATCAGAACATCCCGGGCACATGCACAACCCCTGTCACGTGGAACTGTACCATGACCGAATGCTGCATTTGTTGGGGGCACTGCCACTGGCAGTGTTGCGCATCAGTTACCGCCTGAGCTTCCGTCTTGCGTACGTCACCTGTGTCCAGCCCTGGTTCCACTGCTGATCATGCATATTCGAGTGGCCCATGGATGTCTGCCTATCCAACACAACGGTAGATAGCCTGGATTGTGACATGTGTGTGCGCCCCCTGTTGGACCACGACCAGGAGTGTAACCGTGATACCCGTTCATGGGATGCCTTGGCATTGGACGTATGTGCTGGCAGTTGGGCATGTGAGATTGCACAATTCCTCGTGTGCAGTGACCACATCGAAGCGCTCCCCTATTGGGATGTGTTGCGGATTGGTGAAACGGCGTGGACGGAGCACATCTGTCCGGACCAGCTAATGGATTGGCTCGCCCCCGTGTTCGTTGAAGTCGACAACGATGTACTCTTGGAACTGATTGCCCATGAAGCTGCGCTCGCTTCCATGGACGAGTAACTACGTTCCTGCAGCCACAAAAGATTGTAACCCATGGCAGGTCCCAACACCCTTTTGCATCTTGGAGAAATGGACACATATACCACCATGACAGTGGACATGGCTGCATTCGCCTGGACTCAGAATGCATGTGCGTGCAAGACTGCGGGTTGACACACACCTGTGCAAGGTGAGTGGACAGCGGCGCCTGGCAACGTTCCTGACACACCGCTGGAGGGAGAGTACACACATGGCAATGTAGTACTACATGTGACCTTGTTGGACTCCTTCACCTGCTCACTGTCAGCAGAGCAGACAGTCAGCGCAGTCCGGTGGTACAGGACTATGCAGATCCCATAGGCTGTGAGTGGTGTCCCCTGACACGGTGCAATGAGCATTCGTCGAACAACACCAGACTCGTCCAGCAAGACAAGGTGGGCTGAGACCGTTGGCATCCGTCATGGTTGGTGTTCATTTGTGCCTCCCCATGTCTTGCACCTCTACATGTTCCTTTGCTGCCTGTTAGTGTATGATGCATTGGTCTGCATGTTGTGGCCCTTGTCTTGCCCGTACTGACACGCACATGCTAATAAAGTGTACGCAGCTTCACTAGTGTTCAACTGTGATGAGTGTTGATTAGCATGCCAAATCGTGTGCCTCAATGAGCATTGTCCGTACACAGGGAGGGACTGACTGACGCATTTCACTTAGGGGTGAGTCCCTATTGCCAGCTCCACCTCTGTGAGCCAGACATTGTGGTTGGGAGAGTTGCTGGTAGACCTGTGCTCTTAATTGTCTTCAGCAATGTGAGTATGGTGTCCAACTTCTTGCCATGTGGATCAATGTGTTCCATCAAACCAGGCTGTGTCCACACAGTTGAGTGTGTGTAGGTATGCGAAGAGATGTTCTGTTGTCACATGTGATGTGGGACACTACTTTAGGCCTCCTACCGACTTTGACATATTTACACACAGCCAGATTTAATACATGGACGTGGGGCTACGTTGGGGGGTTGCGAGATTGTTGTTCATGATCAATGAGGCCACAGCTAGTTCACACCTTCACAGTCATCTAATTGGCCATGTGTGTCACGGTCAAACATGCGCATTGATGACATTTTCCAGGGTGTACCTTTTTGTGCAATCAATGTCCCTACAGTCATCCATACTGTTATACTTGATTGAACATAGACATGACACATCTGTGTGATCAGGAATGTTTTATTCACATCCTGTGGAGTGTCGGAGTTGGAGCAGTACATGGCCATGCACAACCCACATTACATGGTTGCCCAGTGGAGGGCCAAACAGAGTCCTTTAGGGGATGACAAGTTAATCGGTAGAGGAAGAGTTGAGTCCGCAGCCTGTTTGCTGTGTCATTGGTAACCAGAGCAGATATGGCAGTCCATGTTGGGGTCCAGGTGAATGTCGCAGAGTGTTTCGGGGGACAGTGGAAGGTGTTGTACCAGGGCATGATGCAGAGGGCTGTACCAAGCAGAAACAGGCCATATGGCGGGGGATGAATGCTACAACCTCCTTTTTGACACAGAGTCATTACCGTCCACATCTTCGTCCTCTGATATGTCTTCTGTGTCAGGTGTGCCAGGTGTGTGTGTGGTGTTATGGCTGCATCACTGTGTGCCACTGACACATCAGGGGCGGAGGTGGTATGGCTGCATCACTGTGTGCCACTGACACATCAGGGGCGGAGATGTGTGTGTCGAATTTCCTGCAGCAGTCATCTGGGACAGGCTCTGTGGCAGCAATGGCAAGATGAGGATCTGCAGGGCATGGTAGATCCCAGCTACATCTCGCTGGTGTTCAGCCGTGGCAGCCATCCTTCCTGCCTGCATCCGCTCCATGTTCTCCATTGTCCTCCGCATCTGTGCCAACTCTGTGATGTCGTCGCTGGAGCCTCTCTGCCTAGACAGTTCTTGTATCCGAGTAATGGCTCCAGCGAGGTCAGCCAAGGATTGTTGTAGGGCATGGAGCGGACTGTGGGTGTCCGTTAGGGACTGTAAGTGGTCCCTGATGGGACTAAGACACCCACGTATCGCATCTAGTTTGGCTGCCATGAGGTCGAAACCCACCCGCACCTGTTCAGCCAGCCCCCTCTGGCAGTCTGACACACGGCGTTGGAATGCCATGTGTTCTTCGGTGAGGTGCTGGGAGCCAGCCGTGGTGGTGGGTGCTTCCTGCTGTGTGGTCTGTGCAGGGGGTGGTATCACCTCGATGCAGTTGGGCTGCCCTGCTCCTGGAGGTGGGGTGCAGAGGCTGTCCACGAGCCGTTGGAGGGTGTCGGAGCAGATGGCCAGGGGTTCCTCCTCCTCATCACTGAAGAGTTGTCTGGTCTGCTCTGCAGGAGGTGTTGATTGTCCCTCTGCAATGTGAAGGGGAGATGCAGGTTAACAGTGTCCATGTATGTGCATGCATTGTACATGTTTACATACAGACTGCATGATAATGTACATTGTGACTGTTTTGGAGGAGCTGGGTATTTGATGGGGGACAGTGGACATTCCGACTAAATGATGGATGTGAGGTTGTACTCGTACATTATCATCTGACAGTTTCCTGCTATGCCTGATGTGATTGGTCATTTTCTACGCACATGAGGCACCAGTTGTGTCCTCTGTTCTGTGGTGTCAGGGTGGCAGTTTGTACCACATTGTAGTCAATGTTGATGTGCTGTGATTGCTATGTGTGTGTGCTGCATTGTGGGAGAGTCGCCCCTGCGGCTCTGATTTAGCGGCCCCTTATCCCTTTGAGGCGGTGTGCCTTTGACTTGTGTGCTTTTACGGTGCTGAGATGTTGGCGACTTGGGTCATTTGTGCTCTTGGACGGATTTTGTACTCTTGTGCATTGTTTGTCTGCAGATGTGTTGTTGACGTCAGGGGTTGTATGTGCACGTGGATGTGTCAGAGTGTGACCTGCTCCTTTAAGGATGTTAGCCACACTGGGCCACCTCAGTGTCGTGGCGTGCACCATGTCATGTATTTTGACTGCAGCCATGCTATTGGTCATGCTGTGTCACTTGCATTGTCAGTGTGGCTCACAGAGCCGCTGCTTTGCTGGGTTCAGCACATGTGCGTGGGTAGGTTGTGAGATTGGTGATGGGGGGGCATTTGTGCGCATGGTGGACGGGGGCCTACTTGCTGTTTCTATGTGTGCTGCAGTGTGCCAAGGCCATCAGGGACAGGTTCCACAGTCATTGTGGGTGTGCAGTGTGCTATTCTTGATTGTGCATGGGTGCCATTGTGCCCGTCTCCCCCCGTCCCCCCAGTCCCTGGTGGTTACTCACCCTGTTGAGGTTGGGTCAGGTCATATCGAGCAGTGTCCGGACCCCCAACTCCTTGCACCGTCTCCGCACTGATGACTGTGGCCACCATTTCCTCCAGCTCATCCAGCTCCTCCTGTGGTGCAGGACTCCCACCTCCAGTCGCCGTTGCTGCCTTCCGGTTGGCAGCGAGTTTCTGCTTGGTTTGGCTTTTCACATCATGCCAGCGCCTCTTGACCTCCTCCATTGACCTCCTCGACACTCCGACTGCATTCACGTTGTTCATGATGGACTGCCATATTTCCGTTTGTGTTGCCGATGACACAGTGGAGGGGACGAACAGTTGTTGGTAGTGTTCGGTCACCTCCGTGACAATGATCTGGTTTTCCTGCGGACTGAACCCCGTCTTCCTCTTCCTCTTCTCCTTGCCCTTCCACGGCCCGGGGTTCCTGGCTGGTCGTCTGTGGGGCTTGTGGGGTTCGCGTTGTCCTCTGCACTCGGTCCTGGTGCGTCCATGGTGCTACGCAGTTACATTTTTTTGTCTTTTTTTTTCTCTGCTTCTATAGTGCATTCTCACGCATGACGCGTGGGAATCGCAGACCTGTCGCTGGTTTTCGCTGATTTTTGTATCGCCATTGGGGTCATCGCCACTTTTGTGTTTTGCATTTTTTCGGCGTCACGTTGATTTTAACGCGGGCATTTGTCGCGTTATCGTGAGGCTATCGCATGGTGCCGCCGGGTTGTGAATACTGCGTTAACACGGTGTTATTTTCCCACGATAGACTGCGATGTGAGAAGTTGCGTTAAGCGATTTTGGCGATAGTTAACACACGTTCTTGAGAATATCCCCCAATGAGTTTAACCAACACCCCTTTGGGCCCATGTAACTGAGCCATGAGGGGGCTTAACAGGAGGTTTATACAGAGGTGTAGATCATGTGAGTCGAAAATTGAAGATATTGGCCGTAAGACACCCAGAGCTGGGTGCACCTCACAGAGTTGTGTGTGCTATCATTGTGTGTGCGCTGTTCCATGCACTAATGTGTTAATGTTATTCTAAAAATGGAATGTTGTGGCAAGTGGTGCCATTTGCTCTGTGGCACTTGTGGTGGAAGGGGGGAACAGTGAACTAGTCCTTTGGCATTCATTGGCGAAGCAAGGACACTGAGCTAATCCAATTTTAAAACTCTGCAACATGACTTGATGAAGTTTTCTGATTTTACCACCACAACCATTTTTTCCATCTGGCTTGTATGAGATGGTTGAAAAGGAAGGAATATGTTTTTTAACAATTTTGAGACTGTGGAAGAAGGGAATGGCATGTTGGATGAGGAGAAGAAAATGATTTTTCTTCATTCTTTAAGTTCTGCTGGGCTAAAGATGTACAATAACATGACCAAGGAGGGTGGTGAAAGATAGTAATGTGTTTGTTAGAGCTATTAATGACATTGATGACTACTTTGCGCCAAAAGTTTATCTTGGTATAACATGATTCAATGTTTTTCAAAGGAAACAAACGAAAAAGAATCAATTGATGAGTATATTGCTGCACTTAGGAAACTTTGATTGGATTACAGATTTGGTAACTTACAGCCAGAGTTAATTTGGGACCAAGTAGTTTTGCATTCCAATGATTCAGCCATTCACAAAAGGTTATGGATTAATGGGGATTCTGAACTCAAGGATATTTTAGCAATTGTAAGGAAAGCTGAGTTGTCTGGCAGATGTGCCAAGGCTGTGTTGAAAGAATCTAAGAATTCTACAAATAAACCTAATGCGGCAACATTAAGAGCAGTGAAGTTAGTACTTTTAAAAAAAACATAGGCGGACAGAGAGTTGCAAAGGAGATGACAATAGGAGTGATGAGCGGTGTTACAGGTGCGATAGTAAAAGCCACTTAGCTTAAAATAAGAACAGTCCTGCTTTAAAACAGAAATTTTCCAATTTGGAACTATTGGGACACTTTGCTAAAGCTTGTAGGAAAAGATAAGAAAGGGGAATGTGTGTTGAGGCTACAGGTGACTCAGAGGAGGATAATAGTTGCACAAGCCACAGAGCCAACTTTGATTGCACTTTTATGTTAAAAATTTCTGGAGTTGGTTGTATGCAGAGGAAAGCTATGGTAACATGAGCTTTGATGGGATTCTAGTGGAAGCATTTGCAAACCCGTGGTCTTCATACACCATTATCAACGAAGAAGTTTGGAAAGGCAAATTTATTAATAAAATTGGTGCTATACTACAGAAACCTGGTGTTTCTCTGGAATGATTCAGTGGTGAAAAAAATGATGTCTTAGAGTTCAGGACCTCAGTATTTAAATTAAAGAATAGGAAATGTGTAAGCAAGCTCATAGCAAAAAAGGGTCCTCAGTGTTAGGATGGCATGACCAAGGTGAACTCTATATAGTGCTAGATCCTAACAGTAATGAACAGTTTGATTTTGGATGATGGAGAGAGAGTCAATAAAAGGATGTTGGAGAATTTTCCTAAAGGTTTTAGTGATATTGTTGGAAAACTGTTGAGTTTTGAACACAAAATAGTATTGAAGGGACAATGTAATCCCAAAAGTTCATATAGTAAGAAATGTCTCCATGTCTGTGAGAGGGAAAGTTTCAAAGAAGTTACAAATATTGATGTATTTGGACATTATTGAACCAGAACCTCTGAGTGGGTTTCTTCTGTTGTGGCAGTATGCAAGAGGATTGGCAAAATTAGTCTTTGTATCAACCTTAACAATTTAAACAATAATATTCTGGTAAGAGATGCATGATGGTTCTCAAAGATAGAATTATCTTATTCTTACCATCAGATTTCCATGAAACAAGAAAGCAGAAAACCTACAGCATTTTTCACACAAGAAGGGTGCTTTCAGTTTAAACGCACGCCATTTAGGTTTGCTTCAGCTGCAGTTGTTTTTCAATGCTTAATGTTCAAACTGTTTGGGAAATTCAAAGGGTCTTTCTGTTTACAAGATAACATACTTATGTTTGTGGAAAATTTGATACAACATAATTCAAGGCAAGAGAAAGTTCTTAAGGTTAGCATTCCAAATATACTTTCTATGAAAACCAGATCACTTACTTACTTTCTTTAGTAGAAACAAACAGTAAAGCTCTGGCTCCTACAAGCAAGATTGATGTGAGATCTTTTTTTGTGCCTAGCCGAATTTCTTTCTAGGTATGCACATAATTTTTCTGAAAGACCAGATTCAAGTGGAATGAAATGCGTCAAAAAGATTTTGATTATATCAAGCAAGCTATTACTGATCTGTACTCAAAGGATTTGATATGTCCGCTCCAAACATTGTGACTACTGATGCAAGCTCGAATGGTTGGGTGCTGTCTTAATGCAGAAAGGGCGGCATGATATTGAGGTAACAACTGCTTTTACCTTACGTTCTCTATCTCCATCAGAAGAGAAATACTCTGTTAAAGAGAGGTAGACTTAAGCATGTGTGTGGGCTGTGGAGCACTTCCGCTCATATCTACGGGGTAAACCTTGGTATATGTACCAGAAAAGACAATGTAGTAGCTGACTTTCTGTCAAGAGTGCCTCTGGACAAAATGGAATGTAAAGACAACGTGGGTGATGAATACACAATTGCACTAATCCAGAATGAGGGGTATTCTGGTTTGATGTTGAATAATTGGACCAGAGAGTAAGGAAAGGATGACATTTTGTCAAAAAGTTAGGAGTGTATACAGTGTGGATGGCTGAGAAGGAGGTTTTAACAAGTAAATCTAGCTCTCTTTGGGAGGTCAGAAATGAATTTTCAGTTGTGGATGGTTTTCTGAGGAGGGGTGAAAGAGCTTTCCCCTAGTGGTTTGAAAAATATTGTTACTGAGCAACCATGAAGGACATCTAGGCATCGTACAAACTAAATGGAGTGTGAAGAATTTACATTGGGTGGCCTGGTATGGATATTTCCCTTGAAGGAGTTTTCAGGGAATGCATAAAGTGTGCCTGAGCAGATAACATTTTGAAAGCTCAGTCCTCCCATGGTGGTTTATGAAATGTCTAAGAATCCTTGGGAGAAAATTGCTGTAGATATAAGGGGGGCTAATGGTCACTACCACAAGTATATTGATACCTTTGCACATTGGCCTGTAATTAAAATATTAGAGACACTGATGCAGTGTTGAAATGCATTGATCAAGTTTTCAGTACAGAGGTTTTATCTGTCACTGCAATCAGTGACATTGATGTTCAATTTGTGTCCAACAAAGCTAAGGTATATTTGGGACGGGTTTGTGGCAGCCACAGAACCACTTTCTTTTACAATCCAAGTGGTAATGGAATAATTGAGAGGTTCAGTTGTGTTCTAAAAGTCTCTTTTTGGGGTGGGCAGAAAAATTCACTCCGCTCGCGGAGTTTGCAGAATTCAGGAACTCCGCACTCTGCGTGTAAAACAGAGTTCATGCTAAATTCTGCCATTTGGTGCGTGGCAGAATTTTGTTTCCGTTGGTGCGCCCGTGCTAGCAAGCGCCACAAGACTTGTCGGCCGCTAGTGTGTGCACACACGGTTTGGTGGCAGCTGGTGCAGTTTCTGGTAGCAACAGCGCTTTTTTCGTGACACCAGTGAGTGCAAGTGGCTGCACCTTGATCAGCTTCTCTACTCGAGAAGCAGCTAAATCTCCTTGAAAAGACATTTTCGAGTCGATATTCTACTCCAACGGACCGCTCAAGTTGTTTATTTGTGCAATAAGACTTTTTTTTTATTTTACTTTTTTTTACAACAAGAAGGAAGTGCCTCAGAGAGTTCCAACTTCATGTTCCTGTTCAGCAGTCTCCTTCCAGTGCTTTTTCCATCTCCTGGTCACTTTTCATTTGGATTTGGAGCTGGAAGGATCACCCTCTTTGTCTGCTGCATATATACAATTGATTTAAGGACTTTGTTTTTGTGATATCACAGGTAAGTTAAAAAACTGTTGTATAAGGGTTTTGTTTGTTTGATAGAAGGTATGCACTAGTATTTATTTGTACTTTTATTCGATTTTTAAATGTTATTGTGGTGGGTGACCTGCAGTTTCAGAAGGGGCCTAGTTATTTTTTTGCATTTAATTTGAAATCTTTTGTAAAGGAAAAATGTTGCACAGCTCAGTACATTTTCTTAATTTATTTTACTATGTGGCCTAGTCTGCCAATGGGCCATCTAGCCAGTAGGCCAAGTTCTAGTCATGGGTGCATGAAACAACTGTTTCTGTGGTATGTGTTGTTTTGAAACATCATTTAGGGCAGGGATGGCATTGGCTTAAATTAAAAATGTGGTTTTTGATGGGGTTTTCAACGTTTGTTTTCTGCAAAAAATATGTAGGTGGAGTAATATTTGATACCATGGGAGGATGTGTGTAGTTGTAAAATGTTTATAGCTCAGTTAAGTTTTATTTTTGACATTGCTGAATTAATGGGAGTGTTATCTTCAGTCTTACTTTGTCTCCTTTGTGTGGCCAGTGAGTGTGTTTGTCATAGGCCACTATTTGTCTGTGTTATACATGCCATGTGGCCAGGGGCCATTTTGTGTAGTCAGTGTCCATAAGCCTGCATGTGTTCTTTTTTTCCAGGCCTTCTTGCTTATTGTTTGACCATGTAGCTTGCGACCATTTTGTGTAGTCAGTCAGTGAGTTTTTGTCATAGGCCTGCTTGTGTTCTTTGTTGTCCATGCCTCATTGCTTGGTGTTGTTGTTTGACCATGTGGCCGGTGGCCATTTTGTGTAGCCAGTCAGTGTGCTTTTACCATAGGCCTGCATGTGTTATTTATTGTGGTCAGGCCTCCTTGCTGGTTGTTGTCGTTTGACCATGTGGCTGGTGGCCATTTTGTGTATCCCTCCAATGTGCTTTGGCAATAGGCCTGCATGTGTTCTTTGTTGTGGCCATGCCTCCTTGCTGGTTGTTGTTGTTTGACCATGTGGCCGGTGGTCATTTTGTGTAGCCAGCCAGTGTTCTTTGGCCATAGGTCTACATGTGTTCTTTGTTGTGGCCATGCCTCTTTGCTTGTTGTTATTGGTTGACCATGTGACCGGCGGCCATTTTGTGCAGGCAGCCAATGTGCTTTTGATATAGGACTGCATGTGTTCTTCTTTGTTGTCCATACCTTCATGCTTGTTGTTTGACTCTGTGACGGGGGCCATTTTGTATAGTCAGCCAGTGTGCTTTTTCCATGGCCTGCATGTGTTCTTTGTTGTGGCCATTGGCCATGCCTCCTTGCTTGCTGTTGTTGGGTGACCATGTGGCCGGCATCCATTTTGTGCAGCCACCCTCAGTTTTCTTTTTTTCAGTTTTCATTCAAAGCCATGTTCTAGAGAGATTGATAGGAGAGGTCTATGCCTTTTTGTTTTTGTCCAATTTTTTTACTTTTCTCTGATATCAGTTTAATAATGTTTGATGACCATTGCATTTTATGTATGTTATGATTATTATGAACAGTGTTGGATTTGTATCTTTTGCAAAGTAGTGCCTAATCTTTGCAGGAAACTGAGCGCAATGGTTAACAACCACAGCCAGTAATAGTAGATCTTCCTGAAGTAGGAGCAAAACAGGATGTTGAGTTTCCTGCTGAGCAAGAACCTCCTCTATTAGAACCATTGGCTTCCAGATCTCCAGCAAGAAAAAGGAAGAGTACTCCACCATCTTCTCCAAGCCCCCTTCTGATAATCTGGACACGGATTGGACCCGCCAGGAGAGGCTCAGGAAAGGGAAAGTTCCTGAAGGTCTTACAATTGGTGAAGGGGATGAGGATGACAAGCCAGTCATTGTGGAAGCTGACCCAGAGGATACCGACATTACACCGCCTATTCAGCCTGCTCCGAGGGATGTGGCACCACCACCACTGCCAGCACTAGCTCCTACATTTGTAAGGCCCCTGCTGAGACCTGCATCCACCACTAACTCAATGGAAGCACGCACTGCAGAGAGCTAATCATCAACACATCTGCCTTCCTCCAGTCTTCAGGCATTGGCACCAGTGGCCCACTGAAAAAGTTCACCTCCCCAGTGTGGGACTTTTTTACAATTAGCAAGCAGGAGGATAACATTGCAATATGCTCCTTTTACCCCATGAGTGTTCGTCGACGGAAGACTAGTTCGCACTATGGTTCTGGAGGCCAAATGACCCGTATGAAAAAATACGCAATCCGGTGGGAGGCGCACCTCTTTAAACAATTGCTTCGCGGGGTGGTGGTGATGAGAGAGGGGAATTAGCTCTGATCACAATGGGAGGTAAAGGTGATGAGGAAGAAGAGGGAGAAATGCTCTTTCCGCAAAGCAGACCTGTCCCCAGCACTGTGCCAGTATCACCTGCCTCAGCAACCTCGCAATGGCACAAGAGTCCGATGGAGACACCACAGCAACAGCATACAGTGACTGCTCCAAGACGCACATTGAGCTTACCACCTCCTTGTTCTCTCCGGAAGTAGCCTGCATCAGTGGCACCACAAAAGAGAAAAATTCAGGCTACTATTATGGGCATGTTTAGACAGGAGGGGCCCTACGTGTGCAACCACCCAATGGCACGTTTGTACAAAGTGAAAATGGCTAGAATGTTAGCACTGGACCTTCTCCTTTTATCTTTTGTGGAATGAGTGGTTTTTTTTAGAGTTTGTGGCGGCCATCCGCCTGAAATGGAAGGTTCCCAGCCAGACCTATTTTGCCAGAGTTGGTGTTCCTGTGCTCCATTACTATGTGCTGCAATTGGTTGGACAAGCTTTGTAGCAGAGTGCTGTTCACAATATCTACTTGACGACAGACATGTGGACCCGTTGTCAAGCAACTGATTACATGTGTATCACTGCACACTGGATCTCTTTTGTGGGGGTTAGGCAACAGGTCTATCTATAGGTCTCAGCACTGAAGAAAGTTTTAAGGGCATTTGGCAGCATGCAACAGTGGTCATGTTCACAATGGAGAAATCCCATACTGCTGCAAACATCTTGGAAGTCTTTAACAGCAAGGTTTTGGAATGGCTGCTACCCAGAGGTCTCAGAATTGGATTTGTTGCCATGGACAATCAGACAATGACAGTAATATATTTAAGGCCATGACAGATAGTAAATATTTCAGGGTCCTGTGTTTGGTGCATTGCATCAACCTCATCTTGCAGGACATTCTCAAAAAAGAAGACATAGTCAGCAACTTACTGACCATTTGCAGAAGAATCTGCACTAATTTCAGCCATTCTTCTAAAGCCCAGAAGCAGGATCATTCAGGGTGATAATAGAGTACCAGTTAAAGCCGTAATACAGGAGGTGCCAACATGTTAGAACTCGATAGATTGCATGTTGCAATGTCTGTTTGAGCAGTACGAATCGATCAATGAGTATGTCATTCGAAGTGGAAAGGATGCAACTGTTAAAAACATGTCCATTATGATGGACAAATGTGGCCTAGGTAAATGCATGATAGAGATGCTACTTCCTTTTGAGGTTTTCACACAGGAAGTCAGCAAGGAGGACAGTACAATGGGATAAGTTATCCCGTTGTTGCACCTGCTACAGGACCAGTCAAAAAAGGTGGCTGAAAGCTTCGCAGCTGTAAACAAAGATGTGCATAATTTGGTTCAGAGCCTAATCCTTTGCTTGGCTGATAATACAAGGCTGCAAAGAGACATTGTATCATTAAAAGAGTGCATCTGTGCCACAATACTTGATCCACTGTACAAAAAAATACTGCCTACTTTGATTCCTTTTTCAGATAAGTACGTTTCAGAATATAAAATGTGCATTGTTCAGCGAGCCAGAGACCTTGAAGGAGAACGGCTGGCAATTTGAGTCCCACCCCCGGGGCACAAGTTCAGAGGTGCGGCCTTCAACTTCCAGAGAGGGCAGTACTGTTGTCTCACAGCAGCCAATACCAACAACAATAGCACCGGCGGCAACAACAACAACAAAAAGAATACAACAATCGGCCTGGACTTCTGCATTGGGTTGGTTTCAATTTGCAGGTCGTAAGTCCAGTGCAGAGACATAGGCAAAAGAGGTTGAGCAAGTGGCAGCACCAGTGACCATTCAGAGGATGTTCCAGGGCTATCTGGATGACCAAAGAGAGGTCTCTGTGGATTAAAATGTATTGGTCTATTGGTATGGGAAGATGCCCAATGTCCTAGCCAGTGTGTCTGCTGAGCGTGTGTTCAGTGTAGCTGGCGCAGTTGTCACAGTGAGAAGGACCAGTCTCTCGCCTCAAAACGTGGAGAGACTGACAATGATCAAAAGGAACCAACACTTCATACCACACAATTACGCCATTCCTAAAATACCACAGGATGAGGATGAGGGTGATTGGTCAGACTCAAGTGTGTTAGATCATGACCACCAACCTCTGGATGAAACACCTGAGTTTGAGGACAAACTCTACTTCTTTGACTGAGAGTAGGCCACAACAGAACTTTTGAATTATTTATCGTTGAACTGCTCTGCCCAAAAAAATGATATAGCTAGTGAAACATTATGTTTGTGTCTGACTTATGCAGCTCCACCATTTTTAGGCACATGTATGGCTGGATTGGAGTTGGACCAGTGTGGTGAAGAATCCTCCCCATTCCCTTCAAGGACACTGGAGACAATGCATACCTTCCTCCCATACCTATCCATTTTTTTCATCCAGTAGCAGGGCTGCCGCAATAAAGATCATTTGATTTACAATACTGCCAAATTCCAATGTTTCGCTTGCATCAAAGAGGAGATACAATTGTGTACCCACTTCTGTGCTTGGATTGAAATAGGTAACTAACTATTGCACTTATGAGTGATATATTATTGAGTGATTGTGAGTGATGATTGATGATCCATATGGTGGCAGACAGTGAGGGAGGGTGTTCAACTAATAATTTGTAAACTTAATTTTGAGGATTTGCAATGTCTGGGGCCTGATAGGTGATCATTTTTCCCAAAGGTGATTTGCCTTTTTTACACTTAGTGAGATTTACTTGCATGGTCCACTCCTTTTTTCTGGTTCTTCAGAGACAAGAACTGTCACTTTAGTTAACAAACACTAATCTACACAAAATATTCAAATTCTGTTTCTCTTCTTCTACAGCAGTGCACTACAGGTCTTGGGACGGAGTTGGACTGATTCGTTACCCGGAGTCAGGAGGAGGTTTGAAGGACTCATGGCGGGACTACCTCAGCAGCCAGAAGAAGGAAGGTATTGAGTCTATCGACTTCAAAGGGAAACCAACATGACGATTACTCTGAGGCCCACTCAGCTCTGTGGACTGGAGAGAGGTGTGCTGATTTGGGAAATGCTGCTGAGTATGTGTGCTGGCTAAAATGTGAAACTCCTGTTATGTGGTTGTGGTCAGGGGCTGTTGCTTGTAACTGGAGACAGACTTGTGATGCCACATCATCATTGTCGAATGATGCACACACTTAGTTAAATGTTATGATGACAGTTGTGAGATTGATCAGCCCGGTACATGCAGCTACTTGTCTGTGATTGGTTGTAAATTGCTCTCACTTCTCAGTTAATCAATCTGCATTACTGATAAAAATGAATGATTGCAGCAGCCTATACTCTTGCTCTGCTTCTGAGTCTAGGCAGTTGGTACACACCTAATGAAGCTTACCTTTTGTCCTTCTCCTTGACTCTACAATATCAATACTGTCATGACCCCCCCATAGCGCAGCATGAATGCGGGTAAGAATGGTGTGTAGGACTACTGGGTCCAGAATGCAACGGTGCATCAGCCGGATCTTATCCGGGGAAGTGGGACTGCCCATATGAGCCCTTCCCCTGGAGAGATCTGGCGCTTGTCAATTTGAATTTTCGAGCCGCTGGTCCGTGGCTCGTAAGGAGCATTCCAGTGATTTTTCCCACTGTTCGAGGGCTCGCCAAGGCAAGGCTGCGGTGCCTTGCCCTGCTAGCTGTTACCACCTAGAAGAGCCCCGCCCACCTTGCTTAGAAGAGTAAATGCTGATTTCCCAGAATTCCACGGAGCGGCATTCGGCTGTTCCGGAGCTGGCTCACCACGAGAGAAGGACACTGCTACGATCTCGTAGTAAGCTGTATCTTTTCCCTTGCGACTTTGCTGGTTTTTACGCTCCGGGGAGCGGAGCGTCTTCAGTATTCCCTGTGCTTGATGTTCATCGTTGTGATGGATGTAGGCTTCCTGTGCTTGCCTACTCCCTAGAACCTTGTTTTGCTGCAGGATGAGCAGGACCGCCTAGAGCTTTAAGCTTCTTACTTGGTTCCGGGGGAAGCTTTATTCTCGCACTCTGTCTCATGACTTGGTATTCTGTTCAGCTCACTGGGCGTGAGAAGTATCACGAGTAGCAGGAGCTCATCATACTCAGACAGTTGGCTTCAAAGATTGTATCTGCCACACCCTCCTATACTAGTAGCATGTGAGACATATCACTGTGCAAGCTACTACTTTATGGGAGATACATTCAGTTCAGCTAGCGCCCACTCTCAAGGAGAGAGTGGATCCGCGCACACTGTTCATTTATCTTCTTTTCCTTGGAGTATCCTCACATTGGTGCTGGCTTGGTTCTACCCAGCTATAGACTGCCTTCCTCAGGTCCCAGTTGCCTGTACGAGACCCTGAGTATGAGATTAGCATGTGAGTTGTTTGATTATGGTGGATTAGCCTTTTGACCGCCTAAAGGGCACGTATAGTTGTTGTGAGTGGTTGAATGGCTATAATTCTTGTCCTTTCTCTCACATACATGGTGTCACTATTCACTTCTGGGAATCTCATAGGAGGAGGTCAGGTTCTCATCAGACAAGGAGGCCTATGGGTAGTGGACCGCTACCTTTTGTTTCTTTATCCTTTTTTTCCCTTTTCCCTTGCGTACTACTGTACAGGGGAGGTTGTTCATACTCCCTGTGGAGTATTGCAAAGGGGAATTGGGAACTGTACATTGCCCCTGCTGGATCTGTAGAGAGAGATGACCCAGGATTATATAGCTTCACCGATTTCTGCACGGAGATGAGCAAATTGTTCAACAGGAAATCTCACCTATTAACTTCTGATCGGGAGTTGATTACCCCAGGATCTCCTTGCCTACATCACAACATTCAATCGCCTCTTGGTTGAAACAGACTGGCCCCAGGAAAAAAGAACCACTCTGTTTTATCAAGGGCTTCGTGGGGAGCTAAAGGATGTTCTGGCTCAGGTAATCACTCTGCCACATACCTGCGAGGAATTAATCGAGCTAACTGTACAGCTAGATCACCGGATGCAAGAAAGAAAGAGTGACCGGGGAAGGAGTGATTTCAAGTGTTTCATTCCCCGTGTTCGTCCTGCTCCTGGAGAAGGTACCAAAGCCCCTGAAGGAGAGGAACCCATGCAAATAGGTGGAATACGAGGACCCCTAACTGGAGAGGCAAGAGAAAGAAGACGTAAGCAACGACTTTGTCTCTATTGCGTAAAAGGAGGATATTTCATCAGGGAATGCAAGGCCAGAACAAGGCCGTTAGACAAAGCTCCTATCGTCAAAACCCAAGCAGTGGTACAGGGGCCATGGGAAAGAGCAGAAGAGTCGGAAAACTGACGGCCCTGGGCTAGGACGAGATCCCTTGCTCAGGGCGAAAGGACAAAGAGACTTCTTCCGTGATTGCAAACACCTTACAGCATTCCGTACCTCACCTCAATGTGTGCATGTCCTTGTGGTTGGAGGATGGGGTATTGACACAGGTACCTGCCTTAGTGGACTCAGGGTAAACGGGTAACTTCATTGATCAAACATACTCAAGGGACATTGCAGTGCCCTGTCAGAAGAAACAGGTGCCAGAACCGGTGAAAGCGGTAGATGGAATTGCATTAACATCGGACCCGTCAGGTATAATACTCAACCCATAGTCATGCAATATGGAAAGGAGCATTATGAGAGCATCCAATTTGACCTCAGAGACGCCCCACACTGTCGGTTAATACTGGGGATGCCCTGGCTGACGCTGCATGACCCCACAGTAGGATGGGCCAGTCTATCGGTAACGTTGGATTCCCTATACTGCAAAGAGCATTGTACTAATGACCAAGTCATGACGTGGGATCCATCAGAAACCCAAGCTCAGCTCTTATCCGTAGGATGTGAAGACCATGTATTGGGATGCGTGACCGCAGTACCTCCTGAGTATCATCTGTACAGCTCTGCATTCGATAAAAAGGAAGAGAGTCATCTCCCTCCCCATAGGTAGTATGACTGCAGGATAGATCTGGTTCGCTGGGCGACAATACCTTGTAGTCGGATTTACGCTCGGATCGAAATCGAAACCCAACATCTAAGAGAATATTTGTATGAGAATTTGGCAAATGGGTTTATACGTCCCTCATCGTCCCCTGCTTCTTCTCCGCTCTTCTTCATCCCCAAGAAAGAAGTTGATTTAGGGACTTGTATTGACTACAGAGCCATCAACAGAGTCACCAGAAAGAACCAGTACTCCTTGCCCCTTATTCCCATGTTGATGGACCAGCTGAAAGGGTCAACCGTCTTTACGAAGTTATACCTCTGTGGCGCATATCATCTTGTGAGGATGAAGCAGGGAGATGAATGGAAGACGGCTTTCCGGACGAAGTTTGGGCTCTTCCAGTACCAGGTGATGCCCTTTGGCCTGTGTAACACACCAGCGGCCTTCCAGTTCTTCATGGACGAGGTGTTAAGGGGTCTTGGGAACTGGGAACTGTGCATTGCCCTGCTGGATCTGTATCAGAAGGTTAGTACTGGTAACCAGTTCTAGTCTGACAGATTGACAAGCCCAAGTTGCATACCCAGCCTGGGCAATGGACACCAACACGGTCCTCTCCTCGTTCTTAGAGACTATGACTTCTATGCAGGTAGAGGTTAATGTTTTCCGAACTGAGAACCAGGGACTCAGGAGTGAAATGAGAACCCTAAGGAGAGAAGTGGCTGGGTTAGTGAGGAAGGGCAAACCCGAACATCCTGGGAGGCAATACATCAGAGTGGATGTTACCGCCGCCTCAGCAGCGACAAACAGCCGACCCTTTAGGGCCATCTAATCCCGCAGGAGAGAGAGCTACAGGGGTGGCATTTTTTGCGGCCTCTCACTCAACCCCGCCCTCATCCCTAGAGACTGCACCTGTGCACGTCATCCAGTGCCCGCAAATACCTCTGGCAGCCCCAGAGCGCTTTTACGGAGACCCGAGGAAGTTCGGTATCGTCCTCAATCAGTGTAGATTGCACTTTTTGTGCAAACCAACCGTATTCCAAGATGATCAGTCCAAAACTGCCTTCATAATGTCCTAATTGGGTGGGAATTCTGCAAGTTGGTCGATTCCTCTGGTAGAGAGAGATGACCCAGTATTATATAGCTTCACCGATTTCTGCACGGAGATGCGCAAATTGTTCGACAGGAAATCTCACCTATTAACTTCTGATCGGGAGTTGATTACCCCAAGATCTCCTTGCCTACATCACAACATTCAATCGCCTCTTGGTCGAAACAGACTGGCCCCAGGAAAAAAGAACCACTCTGCTTTATCAAGGGCTTTGTGGGGAGCTGAAGGATGTTCTGGCTCAGGTAATCCCTCAGCCACATACCTGCGAGGAATTAATCAAGCTAACTGTACAGCTAGATCACCGGATGCAAGAAAGAAAGAGTGACCGTGGAAGGAGTGATTTCAAGTGTTTCATTCCCCGTGTTCGTCCTGCTCCTGGAGAAGGTACCAAAGCCCCTGAAGGAGAGGAACCCATGCAAATGGGTGAAATACGAGAACCCCTAACTGGAGAGGAAAGAGAAAGAAGACGTAAGCAACAGCTTTGTCTCTATTGCGGAAAAGGAGTGCATTTCATTAGGGAATGCAAGGCCAGAACAAGGCCGTTAGACAAAGCTCCTATCGTCAAAACCCAAGCAGGGGTACAGGGGCCATGGGAAAGAGCAGAAGAGTCAGGTAACTGATGGCCCGAGCAAGGACGAGATCCCTTGCTCAGGGCAAAAGGACAAAGATACTTCTCCCGTGATTGCAAACACCTTACAGCATTCCGTACTTCACCTCAATGTGTGCGTGTCCTTGTGGTTGGAGGACGGGGTATTGACACATGTACCTGCCTTAGTGGACTCAGGGGCAATGGGTTACTTCATTGATCGAACATACGCAAGGGACATAGGAGTGCCCTGTCAGAAGAAATAGGTGCCAGAACCGGTGAAATCGGTAGATGGAATTGTATTAACATCGGACCCGTCAGGTATAATACTCAACCCATAGTCATGCAATATGGATTGGAGCATTATGAGAGCATCCAATTTGACCTCAGAGACGCCCCACACTTTCGGTTAATACTGGGGATGCCCTGGCTGACGCTGCATGACCCCACAGTAGGATGGGCCAGTCTATCGGTAACGTTGGATTCCCTATACTGCAAAGAGCATTGTACTAATGACCAAGTCATGACGTGGGATCCATCAGAAACCCAAGCTCAGCTCTTATCCGTAGGATGTGAAGACCATGTATTGGGATGCGTGACCGCAGTACCTCCCGAGTATCATCTGTACAGCTCTGCATTCGATAAAAAGGAAGAGAGTCATCTCCCTCCCCATAGGTAGTATGGCTGCAGGATAGATCTGGTTCCCGGGGCGACAATACCTTGTAGTCGGATTTACGCTCTGATCGAAATCGAAACCCAACATCTAAGAGAATATTTGTATGAGAATTTGGCAAATGGGTTTATACGTCCCTCATCGTCCCCTGCTTCTTCTCCGCTTTTCTTCATCCCCAAGAAAGAAGTTGATTTAGGGACTTGTATTGACTACAGAGCCATCAACAGAGTCACCAGAAAGAACCAGTACTCCTTGCCCCTTATTCCCATGTTGATGGACCAGCTGAAAGGGTCAACCGTCTTTACGAAGTTATACCTCTGTGGCGCATATCATATTGTGAGGATGAAGCAGGGAGATGAATGGAAGACGGCTTTCCGGACGAAGTTTGGGCTCTTCGAGTACCAGGTGATGCCCTTTGGCCTGTGTAACACACCAGCGGACTTCCAGTTCTTCATGGACTAGGTGTTAAGGGGTCTTGGGAACTGGGAACTGTGCATTGCCCTGCTGGATCTGTATCAGAAGGTTAGTACTGGTAACCAGTTCTAGTCTGACAGATTGACAAGCCCAAGTTGCATACCCAGCCTGGGCAATGGACACCAACACAGTCCTCTCCTCGTTCTTAGAGACTATGACTTCTATGCAGGTAGAGGTTAATGTTTTCCGAACTGAGAACCAGGGACTCAGGAGTGAAATGAGAACCCTAAGGAGAGAAGTGGCTTGGTTAGTGAGGAAGGGCAAACCCGAACTTCCTGGGAGGCAATACATCAGAGACTGGATGTTACCGCCGCCTCAGCAGCGACAAACAGCCGACCCTTTAGGGCCACCTAATCCCGCGGGAGAGAGAGCTACAGGGGTGGCATTTTTGCGGCCTCTCACTCAACCCCGCCCTCATCCCTAGAGACTGCACCTGTGCACGTCATCCAGTCCCCGCAAATACCTCTGGCAGCCCAAGAGCGCTTTACGGAGACCAGAGGAAGTTCGGTATCGTCCTCAATCAGTGTAGATTGCACTTTTTGTGCAAACCAACCGTATTCCAAGATGATCAGACCAAAACTGCCTTCATAATGTCCTACTTGGGTGGGAATTCTGCAAGTTGGTCGATTCCTCTGGTAGAGAGAGATGACCCAGTATTATATAGCTTCACCGATTTCTGCACGGAGATGCGCAAATTGTTCGACAGGAAATCTCACCTATTAACTTCTGATCGGGAGTTGATTACCCCAAGATCTCCTTGCCTACATCACAACATTCAATCGCCTCTTGGTCGAAACAGACTGGCCCCAGGAAAAAAAAACACTCTGCTTTATTAAGGGCTTCGTGGGGAGCTGAAGGATGTTCTGGCTCAGGAAATCCCTCTGCCACATACCTGCGAGGAATTAATCAAGCTAACTGTACAGCTAGATCACCGGATGCAAGAAAGAAAGAGTGACCGTGGAAGGAGTGATTTCAAGTGTTTCATTCCCCGTGTTCGTCCTGCTCCTGGAGAAGGTACCAAAGCCCCTGAAGGAGAGGAACCCATGCAACCCTAACTGGAGAGGAAAGAGAAAGAAGACGTAAGCAACAGCTTTGTCTCTATTGCGGAAAAGGAGTGTATTTCATCAGGGAATGCAAGGCCAGAACAAGGCCGTTAGACAAAGCTCCTATCGTCAAAACCCAAGCAGTGGTACAGGGGCCATGGGAAAGAGCAGAAGAGTCAGGTAACTGACGGCCCGAGCAAGGACGAGATCCCTTGCTCAGGGCGAAAGGACAAAGATACTTCTCCCGTGATTGCAAACACCTTACAGCATTCCGTACTTCACCTCAATGTGTGCGTGTCCTTGTGGTTGGAGGACGGGGTATTGACACATGTACCTGCCTTAGTGGACTCAGGGGCAATGGGTTACTTCATTGATCGAACATACGCAAGGGACATAGGAGTGCCCTGTCAGAAGAAATAGGTGCCAGAACCGGTGAAATCGGTAGATGGAATTGTATTAACATCGGACCCGTCAGGTATAATACTCAACCCATAGTCATGCAATATGGATTGGAGCATTATGAGAGCATCCAATTTGACCTCAGAGACGCCCCACACTTTCGGTTAATACTGGGGATGCCCTGGCTGACGCTGCATGACCCCACAGTAGGATGGGCCAGTCTATCGGTAACGTTGGATTCCCTATACTGCAAAGAGCATTGTACTAATGACCAAGTCATGACGTGGGATCCATCAGAAACCCAAGCTCAGCTCTTATCCGTAGGATGTGAAGACCATGTATTGGGATGCGTGACCGCAGTACCTCCCGAGTATCATCTGTACAGCTCTGCATTCGATAAAAAGGAAGAGAGTCATCTCCCTCCCCATAGGTAGTATGACTGCAGGATAGATCTGGTTCCCGGGCGACAATACCTTGTAGTCGGATTTACGCTCTGATCGAAATCGAAACCCAACATCTAAGAGAATATTTGTATGAGAATTTGGCAAATGGGTTTATACGTCCCTCATCGTCCCCTGCTTCTTCTCCGCTTTTCTTCATCCCCAAGAAAGAAGTTGATTTAGGGACTTGTATTGACTACAGAGCCATCAACAGAGTCACCAGAAAGAACCAGTACTCCTTGCCCCTTATGCCCATGTTGATGGACCAGCTGAAAGGGTCAACCGTCTTTACGAAGTTATACCTCTGTGGCGCATATCATATTGTGAGGATGAAGCAGGGAGATGAATGGAAGACGGCTTTCCGGACGAAGTTTGGGCTCTTCGAGTACCAGGTGATGCCCTTTGGCCTGTGTAACACACCAGCGGCCTTCCAGTTCTTCATGGACGAGGTGTTAAGGGGTCTTGGGAACTGGGAACTGTGCATTGCCCTGCTGGATCTGTATCAGAAGGTTAGTACTGGTAACCAGTTCTAGTCTGACAGATTGACAAGCCCAAGTTGCATACCCAGCCTGGGCAATGGACACCAACACAGTCCTCTCCTCGTTCTTAGAGACTATGACTTCTATGCAGGTAGAGGTTAATGTTTTCCGAACTGAGAACCAGGGACTCAGGAGTGAAATGAGAACCCTAAGGAGAGAAGTGGCTGGGTTAGTGAGGAAGGGCAAACCCGAACTTCCTGGGAGGCAATACATCAGAGACTGGATGTTACCGCCGCCTCAGCAGCGACAAACAGCCGACCCTTTAGGGCCACCTAATCCCGCGGGAGAGAGAGCTACAGGGGTGGCATTTTTGCGGCCTCTCACTCAACCCCGCCCTCATCCCTAGAGACTGCACCTGTGCACGTCATCCAGTCCCCGCAAATACCTCTGGCAGCCCAAGAGCGCTTTACGGAGACCAGAGGAAGTTCGGTATCGTCCTCAATCAGTGTAGATTGCACTTTTTGTGCAAACCAACCGTATTCCAAGATGATCAGACCAAAACTGCCTTCATAATGTCCTACTTGGGTGGGAATTCTGCAAGTTGGTCGATTCCTCTGGTAGAGAGAGATGACCCAGTATTATATAGCTTCACCGATTTCTGCACGGAGATGCGCAAATTGTTCGACAGGAAATCTCACCTATTAACTTCTGATCGGGAGTTGATTATCCCAAGATCTCCTTGCCTACATCACAACATTCAATCGCCTCTTGGTCGAAACAGACTGGCCCCAGGAAAAAAAAAACACTCTGCTTTATTAAGGGCTTCGTGGGGAGCTGAAGGATGTTCTGGCTCAGGAAATCCCTCTGCCACATACCTGCGAGGAATTAATCAAGCTAACTGTACAGCTAGATCACCGGATGCAAGAAAGAAAGAGTGACCATGGAAGGAGTGATTTCAAGTGTTTCATTCCCCGTGTTCGTCCTGCTCCTGGAGAAGGTACCAAAGCCCCTGAAGGAGAGGAACCCATGCAAATGGGTGAAATACGAGAACCCCTAACTGGAGAGGAAAGAGAAAGAAGACATAAGCAACAGCTTTGTCTCTATTGCGGAAAAGGAGTGCATTCCATCAGGGAATGCAAGGCCAGAACAAGGCCGTTAGACAAAGTTCCTATCGTCAAAACACAAGCAGTGGTACAGGGGCCATGGGAAAGAGCAGAAGAGTCAGGTAACTGACGGCCCAAGCAAGGACGAGATCCCTTGCTCAGGGCGAAAGGACAAAGATACTTCTCCCGTGATTGCAAACACCTTACAGCATTCCGTACTTCACCTCAATGTGTGCGTGTCCTTGTGGTTGGAGGACGGGGTATTGACACATGTACCTGCCTTAGTGGACTCAGGGGCAATGGGTTACTTCATTGATCGAACATACGCAAGGGACATAGGAGTGCCCTGTCAGAAGACATAGGTGCCAGAACCGGTGAAATCGGTAGATGGAATTGTATTAACATCGGACCCGTCAGGTATAATACTGAACCCATAGTCATGCAATATGGAAAGGAGCATTATGAGATCATCCAATTTGACCTCAGAGACGCCCCACACTTTCGGTTAATACTGGGGATGCCCTGGCTGACGCTGCATGACCCCACAGTAGGATGGGCCAGTCTATCGGTAACGTTGGATTCCCTATACTGCAAAGAGCATTGTACTAAGGACCAAGTCATGACGTGGGATCCATCAGAAACCCAAGCTCAGCTCTTATCCGTAGGATGTGAAGACCATGTATTGGGATGCGTGACCGCAGTACCTCCCGAGTATCATCTGTACAGCTCTGCATTCGATAAAAGGAAGAGAGTCATCTCCTCCCCATAGGTAGTATGGCTGCAGGATAGATCTGGTTCCCGGGCGACAATACCTTGTAGTCGGATTTACGCTCTGATCGAAATCGAAACCCAACATCTAAGAGAATATTTGTATGAGAATTTGGCAAACGGGTTTATACGTCCCTCATCGTCCCCTGCTTCTTCTCCGCTTTTCTTCATCCCCAAGAAAGAAGTTGATTTAGGGACTTGTATTGACTACAGAGCCATCAACAGAGTCACCAGAAAGAACCAGTACTCCTTGCCCCTTATTCCCATGTTGATGGACCAGCTGAAAGGGTCAACCGTCTTTACGAAGTTATACCTCTGTGGCGCATATCATATTGTGAGGATGAAGCAGGGAGATGAATGGAAGACGGCTTTCCGGACGAAGTTTGGGCTCTTCGAGTACCAGGTGATGCCCTTTGGCCTGTGTAACACACCAGCGGCCTTCCAGTTCTTCATGGACGAGGTGTTAAGGGGTCTTGGGAACTGGGAACTGTGCATTGCCCTGCTGGATCTGTATCAGAAGGTTAGTACTGGTAACCAGTTCTAGTCTGACAGATTGACAAGCCCAAGTTGCATACCCAGCCTGGGCAATGGACACCAACACGGTCCTCTCCTCGTTCTTAGAGACTATGACTTCTATGCAGGTAGAGGTTAATGTTTTCCGAACTGAGAACCAGGGACTCAGGAGTGAAATGAGAACCCTAAGGAGAGAAGTGGCTGGGTTAGTGAGGAAGGGCAAACCCGAACATCCTGGGAGGCAATACATCAGAGACTGGATGTTACCGCCGCCTCAGCAGCGACAAACAGCCGACCCTTTAGGGCCATCTAATCCCGCAGGAGAGAGAGCTACAGGGGTGGCATTTTTGCGGCCTCTCACTCAACCCCGCCCTCATCCCTAGAGACTGCACCTGTGCACGTCATCCAGTCCCCGCAAATACCTCTGGCAGCCCCAGAGCGCTTTACGGAGACCAGAGGAAGTTCGGTATCGTCCTCAATCAGTGTAGATTGCACTTTTGTGCAAACCAACCGTATTCCAAGATGATCAGTCCAAAACTGCCTTCATAATGTCCTACTTGGGTGGGAATTCTGCAAGTTGGTCGATTCCTCTGGTAGAGAGAGATGGCCCAGTATTATATAGCTTCACCGATTTCTGCACGGAGATGCGCAAATTGTTCTACAGGAAATCTCACCTATTAACTTCTGATCGGGAGTTGATTACCCCAAGATCTCCTTGCCTACATCACAACATTCAATCGCCTCTTGGTCGAAACAGACTGGCCCCAGGAAAAAGAACCACTCTGCTTTATCAAGGGCTTCGTGGGGAGCTGAAGGATGTTCTGGCTCAGGTAATCCCTCTGCCACATACCTGTGAGGAATTAATCAAGCTAACTGTACAGCTAGATCACCGGATGCAAGAAAGAAAGAGTGACCGTGGAAGGAGTGATTTCAAGTGTTTCATTCCCCGTGTTCGTCCTGCTCCTGGAGAAGGTACCAAAGCCCCTGAAGGAGAGGAACCCATGCAAATGGGTGAAATACGAGAACCCCTAACTGGAGAGAAAAGAGAAAGAAGACGTAAGCAACAGCTTTGTCTCTATTGCGGAAAAGGAGTGCATTTCATTAGGGAATGCAAGGCCAGAACAAGGCCGTTAGACAAAGCTCCTATCGTCAAAACCCAAGCAGTGGTACAGGGGCCATGGGAAAGAGCAGAAGAGTCAGGTAACTGATGGCCCGAGAAAGGACGAGATCCCTTGCTCAGGGCGAAAGGACAAAGATACTTCTCCCGTGATTGCAAACACCTTACAGCATTCCGTACTTCACCTCAATGTGTGCGTGTCCTTGTGGTTGGAGGACGGGGTATTGACACATGTACCTGCCTTAGTGGACTCAGGGGCAATGGGTTACTTCATTGATCGAACATACGCAAGGGACATAGGAGTGCCCTGTCAGAAGAAATAGGTGCCAGAACCGGTGAAATCGGTAGATGGAATTGTATTAACATCGGACCCGTCAGGTATAATACTCAACCCATAGTCATGCAATATGGAAAGGAGCATTATGAGAGCATCCAATTTGACCTCAGAGACGCCCCACACTTTCGGTTAATACTGGGGATGCCCTGGCTGACGCTGCATGACCCCACAGTAGGATGGGCCAGTCTATCGGTAACGTTGGATTCCCTATACTGCAAAGAGCATTGTACTAATGACCAAGTCATGACGTGGGATCCATCAGAAACCCAAGCTCAGTTCTTATCCGTAGGATGTGAAGACCATGTATTGGGATGCGTGACCGCAGTACCTCCCGAGTATCATCTGTACAGCTCTGCATTCGATAAAAGGAAGAGAGTCATCTCCCTCCCCATAGGTAGTATGACTGCAGGATAGATCTGGTTCCCGGGCGACAATACCTTGTAGTCGGATTTACGCTCTGATCGAAATCGAAACCCAACATCTAAGAGAATATTTGTATGAGAATTTGGCAAATGGGTTTATACGTCCCTCATCGTCCCCTGCTTCTTCTCCGCTTTTCTTCATCCCCAAGAAAGAAGTTGATTTAGGGACTTGTATTGACTACAGAGCCATCAACAGAGTCACCAGAAAGAACCAGTACTCCTTGCCCCTTATTCCCATGTTGATGGACCAGCTGAAAGGGTCAACCGTCTTTACGAAGTTATACCTCTGTGGCGAATATCATATTGTGAGGATGAAGCAGGGTGATGAATGGAAGACGGCTTTCCGGACGAAGTTTGGGCTCTTCGAGTACCAGGTGATGCCCTTTGGCCTGTGTAACACACCAGCAGCCTTCCAGTTCTTCATGGACGAGGTGTTAAGGGGTCTTGGGAACTGTGCATTGCCCTGCTGGATCTGTATCAGAAGGTTAGTACTGGTAACCAGTTCTAATCTGACAGATTGACAAGCCCAAGTTGCATACCCAGCCTGGGCAATGGACACCAACACGGTCCTCTCCTCGTTCTTAGAGACTATGACTTCTATGCAGGTAGAGGTTAATGTTTTCCGAACTGAGAACCAGGGACTCAGGAGTGAAATGAGAACCCTAAGGAGAGAAGTGGCTGGGTTAGTGAGGAAGGGCAAACCCGAACATCCTGGGAGGCAATACATCAGAGACTGGATGTTACCGCCGCCTCAGCAGCGACAAACAGCCGACCCTTTAGGGCCATCTAATCCCGCAGGAGAGAGAGCTTCAGGGGTGGCATTTTTGCGGCCTCTCACTCAACCCCGCCCTCATCCCTAGAGACTGCACCTGTGCACGTCATCCAGTCCCCGCAAATACCTCTGGCAGCCCCAGAGCGCTTTTACGGAGACCAGAGGAAGTTCGGTATCGTCCTCAATCAGTGTAGATTGCACTTTTGTGCAAACCAACCGTATTCCAAGATGATCAGTCCAAAACTGCCTTCATAATGTCCTACTTGGGTGGGAATTCTGCAAGTTGGTCGATTCCTCTGGTAGAGAGAGATGACCCAGTATTATATAGCTTCACCGATTTCTGCACGGAGATGCGCAAATTGTTCGACAGGAAATCTCACCTATTAACTTCTGATCGGGAGTTGATTACCCCAAGATCTCCTTGCCTACATCACAACATTCAATCGCCTCTTGGTCGAAACAGACTGGCCCCAGGAAAAAGAACCACTCTGCTTTATCAAGGGCTTCGTGGGGAGCTGAAGGATGTTCTGGCTCAGGAAATCCCTCTGCCACATACCTGCGAGGAATTAATCAAGCTAACTGTACAGCTAGATCACCGGATGCAAGAAAGAAAGAGTGACCGTGGAAGGAGGGATTTCAAGTGTTTCATTCCCCGTGTTCGTCCTGCTCCTGGAGAAGGTACCAAAGCCCCTGAAGGAGAGGAACCCATGCAACCCTAACTGGAGAGGAAAGAGAAAGAAGACGTAAGCAACAGCTTTGTCTCTATTACGGAAAAGGAGTGTATTTCATCAGGGAATGCAAGGCCAGAACAAGGCCGTTAGACAAAGCTCCTATCGTCAAAACCCAAGCAGTGGTACAGGGGCCATGGGAAAGAGCAGAAGAGTCAGGTAACTGACGGCCCGAGCAAGGACGAGATCCCTTGCTCAGGGCGAAAGGACAAAGATACTTCTCCCGTGATTGCAAACACCTTACAGCATTCCGTACTTCACCTCAATGTGTGCGTGTCCTTGTGGTTGGAGGACGGGGTATTGACACATGTACCTGCCTTAGTGGACTCAGGGTCAATGGGTTACTTCATTGATCGAACATACGCAAGGGACATAGGAGTGCCCTGTCAGAAGAAATAGGTGCCAGAACCGGTGAAATCGGTAGATGGAATTGTATTAACATCGGACCCGTCAGGTATAATACTCAACCCATAGTCATGCAATATGGAAAGGAGCATTATGAGATCATCCAATTCGACCTCAGAGACGCCCCACACTTTCGGTTAATACTGGGGATGCCCTGGCTGACGCTGCATGACCCCACAGTAGGATGGGCCAGTCTATCGGTAACGTTGGATTCCCTATACTGCAAAGAGCATTGTACTAAGGACCAAGCCATGACGTGGGATCCATCAGAAACCCAAGCTCAGCTCTTATCCGTAGGATCTGAAGACCATGTATTGGGATGCGTGACCGCAGTACCTCCCGAGTATCATCTGTACAGCTCTGTATTCGATAAAAAGGAAGAGAGTCATCTCCCTCCCCATAGGTAGTATGACTGCAGGATAGCTCTGGTTCCCGGGCGACAATGCCTTGTAGTCGGATTTACGCTCTGATCGAAATCGAAACCCAACATCTAAGAGAATATTTGTATGAGAATTTGGCAAATGGGTTTATACGTCCCTCATCGTCCCCTGCTTCTTCTCCGCTCTTCTTCATCCCCAAGAAAGAAGTTGATTTAGGGACTTGTATTGACTACAGAGCCATCAACAGAGTCACCAGAAAGAACCAGTACTCCTTGCCCCTTATTCCCATGTTGATGGACCAGCTGAAAGGGTCAACCGTCTTTACGAAGTTATACCTCTGTGGCGCATATCATCTTGTGAGGATGAAGCAGGGAGATGAATGGAAGACGGCTTTCCGGATGAAGTTTGGGCTCTTTGAGTACCAGGTGATGCCCTTTGGCCTGTGTAACGCACCAGCGGCCTTCCAGTTCTTCATGGACGAGGTGTTAAGGGGTCTTGGGAACTGGGAACTGTGCATTGCCCTGCTGGATCTGTATCAGAAGGTTAGTACTGGTAACCAGTTCTAGTCTGACAGATTGACAAGCCCAAGTTGCATACCCAGCCTGGGCAATGGACACCAACACGGTCCTCTCCTCGTTCTTAGAGACTATGACTTCTATGCAGGTAGAGGTTAATGTTTTCCGAACTGAGAACCAGGGACTCAGGAGTGAAATGAGAACCCTAAGGAGAGAAGTGGCTGGGTTAGTGAGGAAGGGCAAACCCGAACATCCTGGGAGGCAATACATCAGAGACTGGATGTTACCGCCGCCTCAGCAGCGACAAACAGCCGACCCTTTAGGGCCATCTAATCCCGCAGGAGAGAGAGCTTCAGGGGTGGCATTTTTGCGGCCTCTCACTCAACCCCGCCCTCATCCCTAGAGACTGCACCTGTGCACGTCATCCAGTCCCCGCAAATACCTCTGGCAGCCCCAGAGCGCTTTTACGGAGACCAGAGGAAGTTCGGTATCGTCCTCAATCAGTGTAGATTGCACTTTTGTGCAAACCAACCGTATTCCAAGATGATCAGTCCAAAACTGCCTTCATAATGTCCTACTTGGGTGGGAATTCTGCAAGTTGGTCGATTCCTCTGGTAGAGAGAGATGACCCAGTATTATATAGCTTCACCGATTTCTGCACGGAGATGCGCAAATTGTTCGACAGGAAATCTCACCTATTAACTTCTGATCGGGAGTTGATTACCCCAAGATCTCCTTGCCTACATCACAACATTCAATCGCCTCTTGGTCGAAACAGACTGGCCCCAGGAAAAAGAACCACTCTGCTTTATCAAGGGCTTCGTGGGGAGCTGAAGGATGTTCTGGCTCAGGAAATCCCTCTGCCACATACCTGCGAGGAATTAATCAAGCTAACTGTACAGCTAGATCACCGGATGCAAGAAAGAAAGAGTGACCGTGGAAGGAGTGATTTCAAGTGGATCATTCCCCGTGTTCGTCCTGCTCCTGGAGAAGGTACCAAAGCCCCTGAAGGAGAGGAACCCATGCAAATGGGTGAAATACGAGAACCCCTAACTGGAGAGGAAAGAGAAAGAAGACATAAGCAACCGCTTTGTCTCTATTGCGGAAAAGGAGTGCATTTCATCAGGGAATGCAAGGCCAGAACAAGGCCGTTAGACAAAGTTCCTATCGTCAAAACCCAAGTAGTGGTACAGGGGCCATGGGAAAGAGCAGAAGAGTCAGGTAACTGACGGCCCGAGCAAGGACGAGATCCCTTGCTCAGGGCGAAAGGACAAAGATACTTCTCCCGTGATTGCAAACACCTTACAGCATTCCGTACTTCACCTCAATGTGTGCGTGTCCTTGTGGTTGGAGGACGGGGTATTGACACATGTACCTGCCTTAGTGGACTCAGGGGCAATGGGTTACTTCATTGATCGAACATACGCAAGGGACATAGGAGTGCCCTGTCAGAAGAAATAGGTGCCAGAACCGGTGAAATCGGTAGATGGAATTGTATTAACATCGGACCCGTCAGGTATAATACTCAACCCATAGTCATGCAATATGGAAAGGAGCATTATGAGATCATCCAATTCGACCTCAGAGACGCCCCACACTTTCGGTTAATACTGGGGATGCCCTGGCTGACGCTGCATGACCCCACAGTAGGATGGGCCAGTCTATCGGTAACGTTGAATTCCCTATACTGCAAAGAGCATTGTACTAAGGACCAAGTCATGACGTGGGATCCATCAGAAACCCAAGCTCAGCTCTTATCCGTAGGATGTGAAGACCATGTATTGGGATGCGTGACCGCAGTACCTCCCGAGTATCATCTGTACAGCTCTGCATTCGATAAAAAGGAAGAGAGTCATCTCCCTCCCCATAGGTAGTATGACTGCAGGATAGATCTGGTTCCCGGGGCGACAATACCTTGTAGTCGGATTTACGGTCTGATCGAAATCGAAACCCAACATCTAAGAGAATATTTGTATGAGAATTTGGCAAATGGGTTTATACGTCCCTCATCGTCCCCTGCTTCTTCTCCGCTTTTCTTCATCCCCAAGAAAGAAGTTGATTTAGGGACTTGTATTGACTACAGAGCCATCAACAGAGTCACCAGAAAGAACCTGTACTCCTTGCCCCTTATTCCCATGTTGATGGACCAGCTGAAAGGGTCAACCGTCTTTACGAAGTTATACCTCTGTGGCGCATATCATATTGTGAGGATGAAGCAGGGAGATGAATGGAAGACGGCTTTCCGGACGAAGTTTGGGCTCTTCGAGTACCAGGTGATGCCCTTTGGCCTGTGTAACACACCAGCGGCCTTCCAGTTCTTCATGGACGAGGTGTTAAGGGGTCTTGGGAACTGGGAACTGTGCATTGCCCTGCTGGATCTGTATCAGAAGGTTAGTACTGGTAACCAGTTCTAGTCTGACAGATTGACAAGCCCAAGTTGCATACCCAGCCTGGGCAATGGACACCAACACGGTCCTCTCCTCGTTCTTAGAGACTATGACTTCTATGAAGGTAGAGGTTAATGTTTTCCGAACTGAGAACCAGGGACTCAGGAGTGAAATGAGAACCCTAAGGAGAGAAGTGGCTGGGTTAGTGAGGAAGGGCAAACCCGAACATCCTGGGAGGCAATACATCAGAGACTGGATGTTACCGCCGCCTCAGCAGCGACAAACAGCCGACCCTTTAGGGCCATCTAATCCCGCAGGAGAGAGAGCTACAGGGGTGGCATTTTTGCGGCCTCTCACTCAACCCCGCCCTCATCCCTAGAGACTGCACCTGTGCACGTCATCCAGTCCCCGCAAATACCTCTGGCAGCCCCAGAGCGCTTTACGGAGACCAGAGGAAGTTCGGTATCGTCCTCAATCAGTGTAGATTGCACTTTTTGTGCAAACCAACCGTATTCCAAGATGATCAGTCCAAAACTGCCATCATAATGTCCTACTTGGGTGGGAATTCTGCAAGTTGGTCGATTCCTCTGGTAGAGAGAGATGACCCAGTATTATATAGCTTCACCGATTTCTGCACGGAGATGCGCAAATTGTTCGACAGGAAATCTCACCTATTAACTTCTGATCGGGAGTTGATTACCCCAAGATCTCCTTGCCTACATCACAACATTCAATCGCCTCTTGGTCGAAACAGACTGGCCCCAGGAAAAAGAACCACTCTGCTTTATCAAGGGCTTCGTGGGGAGCTGAAGGATGTTCTGGCTCAGGAAATCCCTCTGCCACATACCTGTGAGGAATTAATCAAGCTAACTGTACAGCTAGATCACCGGATGCAAGAAAGAAAGAGTGACCGTGGAAGGAGTGATTTCAAGTGTTTCATTCCCCGTGTTCATCCTGCTCCTGGAGAAGGTACCAAAGCCCCTGAAGGAGAGGAACCCATGCAAATGGGTGAAATACGAGAACCCCTAACTGGAGAGGAAAGAGTAAGAAGATGTAAGCAACAGCTTTGTCTCTATTGCGGAAAAGGAGTGCATTTCATCAGGGAATGCAAGGCCAGAACAAGGCCGTTAGACAAAGCTCCTATCGTCAAAACCCAAGCAGTGGTACAGGGGCCATGGGAAAGAGCAGAAGAGTCAGGTAACTGACGGCCCGAGCAAGGACGAGATCCCTTGCTCAGGGCGAAAGGACAAAGATACTTCTCCCGTGATTGCAAACACCTTACAGCATTCCGTACTTCACCTCAATTTGTGCGTGTCCTTGTGGTTGGAGGACGGGGTATTGACACATGTACCTGCCTTAGTGGACTCAGGGGCAATGGGTTACTTCATTGATCGAACATACGCAAGGGACATAGGAGTGCCCTGTCAGAAGAAATAGGTGCCAGAACCGGTGAAATCGGTAGATGGAATTGTATTAACATCGGACCCGTCAGGTATAATACTCAACCCATAGTCATGCAATATGGAAAGGAGCATTATGAGATCATCCAATTCGACCTCAGAGACGCCCCACACTTTCGGTTAATACTGGGGATGCCCTGGCTGACGCTGCATGACCACACAGTAGGATGGGCCAGTCTATCGGTAACGTTGGATTCCCTATACTGCAAAGAGCATTGTACTAAGGACCAAGCCATGACGTGGGATCCATCAGAAACCCAAGCTCAGCTCTTATCCGTAGGATGTGAAGACCATGTATTGGGATGCGTGACCGCAGTACCTCCCGAGTATCATCTGTACAGCTCTGTATTCGATAAAAGGAAGAGAGTCATCTCCCTCCCCATAGGTAGTATGACTGCAGTATAGATCTGGTTCCCGGGCGACAATACCTTGTAGTCGGATTTACGCTCTGATCGAAATCGAAACCCAACATCTAAGAGAATATTTGTATGAGAATTTGGCAAATGGGTTTATACGTCCCTCATCGTCCCCTGCTTCTTCTCCGCTCTTCTTCATCCCCTGCAGGACCAGAGAGCGGGGGGTAGATAAAAGTCTCAAGTCTTTACAGTCCCTGGAGACAGGCGGACCCCCAGCAGCCTCACTGGAATCTCTTTTTTTCCATACTCTCAGAGGATATTAAGAAAGGCTTTTCCGTCTCAGCCGCTAACCAGGTTGAGATAAGGAGTTCTTGTGAATCTCTGGAGAGGAAAGTGGATCTTTTAAACATCAGGACTGAGACTTTGGAGAAAACGGTTGGAGAGCTGAAAGATAACCTTGGGGTGGCTGAGGCAGAGATCCAGGTACTTAAACGGGAGGAGGTAGCTATTCGGGATCGAATGGAGATGTTAGAGAATAACTCTCGTAAAAATAATCTCCGCTTATTGAATATCCCAGAGGGGAATGAAGGGTCTGACCTCAAATCATACATTATTTCATTGCTGAAAGAAGTGCTGCAGTTTGAGGAGTCAGAGGTAACCCTAGGTATGGAAATACAGAGGATCCACAGAGACACGTTTCGTAAGAACCCCAATAGAGTTAAGCCAAGAAAGATCCTGGTTAATTTCCTTACCTACTCCTTAAAAGAACAAATTCTCAATTTGGCCCTGAAAGCAAAAACATTAAGGTCTAGGGACTTTCAGGTAACTGACGGCCCGAGCAAGGACGAGATCCCTTGCTCAGGGCGAAAGGACAAAGATACTTCTCCCGTGATTGCAAACACCTTACAGCATTCCGTACTTCGCCTCAATGTGTGCGTGTCCTTGTGGTTGGAGGACGGGGTATTGACTAAGCCTGGGCGTAGTTCGCGAAGTAGCGCTACGCGAAGCTACGCAAAGTGCAGTTCGCACTACGCGAACTACCCGTAGCACTACGCGAACTGCGTAGTGCACTGTTCGCAATAATTGCACAGTGCCGGATGCTTGTCCGCACTGTGCAATCATTGAAAACGGCATCTTGCACAGTGCGAGCTGTCTTTTACTGCCGCTCGAGTAGATTTTTACTCGAGCGGCAGCTTCTCAACGCGAACTGGTAGTTTCTCATCGCGAGCGGTCGCGAGCATACGCGACCACTCGCAATGAGAAACCTGACCTCCCTGCGTTGAGAATCTCGCCGAGATGTCATTTTGCTTGCTCGCAGTCGCCAACTTGACGTTGAGGACCGCGAGCAAGCAAAAATGACCGCTGCACTACGCTACGCTACGCTACACGTGTTTGCACTGTGCTACGTGCAATTCGCGTTGTGCGAAGTAGCGCAAACTTCGCAAACTACGCGAGCGTAGCGTAGTGCTTTGCCCAGGGTTAGTATTGACACATGTACCTGCCTTAGTGGACTCAGGGGCAACGGGTTTCTTCATTGATCGAACATACGCAAGGGACATAGGAGTGCCCTGTCAGAAGAAATAGGTGCCAGAACCGGTGAAATCGGTAGATGGAATTGTATTAACATCGGACCCGTCAGCTATAATACTCAACCCATAGTCAAGCAATATGGAAAGGAGCATTATGAGAGCATCCAATTCGACCTCAGAGACACCCCACACTTTTGTTTAATACTGGGGATGCCCTGGCTGACGCTGCATGACCCCACAGTAGGATAGGCCAGTCTATCGGCAACGTTGGATTCCCTATACTGCAAAGAGCATTGTACTAAGGACCAAGCCATGATGTGGGATCCATCAGAAACCCAAGCTCAGCTCTTATCCGTAGGATGTGAAGACCATGTATTGGGATGCGTGACCGCAGTGCCTCCCGAGTATCATCTGTACAGCTCTGTATTCGATAAAAAGGAAGAGAGTCATCTCCCTCCCCATAGGTAGTATAACTGCAGGATAGATCTGGTTCCCGGGGCGACGATACCTTGTAGTCGAATTTACACTCTGATCGAAATCGAAACCCAACATCTAAGAGAATATTTGGATGAGAATTTGGCAAATGGGTTTATACGTCCCTCATCGTCCCCTGCTTCTTCTCCGCTCTTCTTCATCCCCAAGAAAGAAGGTGATTTAGGGCCGTGTATTGACTACAGAGCCATCAACAGAGTCACCATAAAGAACTGTTACCCCTTGCTCCTTATTCCCGTGTTTATGGACCAGCTGAAAGGGTCAACCGTCTTTACGTAGTTAGACCTCCGTGGCGCATATCATCTTGTGAGGATGAAGCAGGGAGATGAATGGAAGACGGCTTTCCGGATGAAGTTTGGGCTCTTCGAGTACCAGGTGATGCCCTTTGGCCTGTGTAACGCGCCAGCGGTCTTCCAGTTCTTCATGGGCGAGGTGTTAAGGGGTCTCCTGGATGTGATGTGTATGATCTACATCGACGATATCCTCATCTACTCCTCCAACATCACGGAGCATGTCACACATGTGAAGAAGGTCCTGGATAGGTTGCAAAAGAACTCTTTGTATGCCAAATTGGAGAAGTGCTTGTTTCACGCCTCTGAGTTCGAGTTCCTGGGATATGTCATCAGCGCCATAGGCATGCGAATGGATACGAGAAATGTGGACACTATTACCCAGTGGAAGACACCAATGAGCCTAAAGGCCTTGTAGAGTTTAATCGGCTTCGCCAATTTTTACAGGAGGTTAATCAAGGATTTCTCGCACATCCTACAGCCTCTTACCTGTTTGTTAAAGAAAGGGGTAGCCTTCGTGTGGACAGAACAAGCTGAGACCGCTTTCCAAAAGTTGAAGTCCAGATTCACTCGGACACCCATATTACGACATCCTAATGTGCAACTGCCTTTCGTATTGGAAACGGATGTATCATACCATGCTTTGGGAGGGATTCTCTCACAAAGACATCCAGAGACAGGACAGCTGCATCGTATGGCCTTTCATTCAAAGAAACTCACCCCATGCAAATTGAACTACAGCATTTCCGACAAAGAGCTATTAGCCATAAAAAGAGCATGTGAGGAGTGGAGACACCACTTAATGGGGGCCAAACACACTGTGGAAATCTATACAGACCATCAGAATTTTATTCTTGAAGACAGCTGCTTTGGTCCCTCTTCATCGCAGACTATGACTTCATCATTAAATACAGACCAGGGACTCAACATGGCAAGGCGGACGCCTTGTCTAGAACTGAATCCAACCCGAGGGAAGAGGAACAGCCAGAAGTAGAACCACCTCACATGCTACGCAGTACCTTCTTCCAGGACCAAGAGATTGCCTTGATCACGGAGGAAGACCTCAAAATAAAGCTGTCTGAAGTGGACAAGCAGGCCTGGGTAGAAGAAGATCCGGGTAACAGAAGCGAGAAATAAGATCTTCTGTACCGTCTTCATGCCTTGTATGGACCTGAATCAGCACTACAGGAACGCGCCATCCAATGGCTCACGACTTCTCATTGGGAGGACATATGGGGGTTTATAAAAACCATTGCTCTCATTGAAAGACATTACTGGTGGCCTGGATTGAGTAGGACCGTCCAGCTATGCATTAAGGAATGTGCAATCTGTGCTCAAGGCAAGGCCAGCCATAATAACCTGTGGGCCTTTTGTGTCCTATCCCTATTCCACCCACTCCATGGCACACGGTTTCCATGGATTTCATCGTGGAGATGCCCCCAGTAACGGACACTCAGTAATTCTTGTGCTCGTGGATCACTTGACCAAGATGGGCCATTTTGTACCTCTGAGGTCGATACCAACATCCTCCATGTTGGCTGGTATAGTCCTACAACATGTGGTAAGGGCACATGGCATACCGGCTGTCCTTATAACAGATAGAGGAACCCAGTTCGCTTCCTGTTTTTGGCAGGAACTCTGTAAAACCATGAAAATTGATGCCCGTCAATCGACCAGCTATCATCCACAAACCGATGGGAAGATGGAACGTCTGAATCAAACACTAGAACAATACTTGAGGTGTTTCTCAGTGCTACATGACACAGAATGGAGCACTTTGCTACGGACTGCAGAGTTCGCATACAACAACAGAAAACACACCACGCTGGGGTGTTCTCCATTTTATTGTTTGTACGGATACAATCCCAACATGCTTCCTTTTGACTGACCGGTAGCAACAAAACACCCTTCCATCCAAGCCCATCATGTGTATCTCTGTGCAGTACTCATAGAGGCTAGGGATCATCTACTCAAGGCCCAAGAAACCAGCAAAATGTTTGCTGACAGAAAAAGATCCCAGGAACCCTTATATCAGGTGGGAGATAAGGTATGGCTGGCCACAAAGAATCTGAATCTGAAGGGAACCAATAGGTTGAAAGCTAAATATGTAGGGCCCTATCCCATCATTAAGATGATCAATCCCGTAGCCATGAAACTGAAATTGCCTGCATCATGGCGAATCCACCCTGTTTTTCATGTTTCCCTTTTACGCCCTTACATACATGTCTACTGTTAGGATCCATCGGACTGCCCACCACCTTCCGCACTCCAGCAGTAGTGGGGGAACTATTCAGGGTGAACCGAAGGGCGCTAGGTGCATTTCACTCACTTACATCCTACCTAGGAAGACTGCCTGTCGGGTGGGGGCTCCTAGCAGGTTCTCAACACATGCCTCTCGCCCTCGGCTCGTCCTGTCTTTTACTCCCCGTGTTCCCTGAGGAAGAAAAGCTGACTTATATTTCTTTAATTCTCTGCTCCGGTATGTGGTGGTGTTTTCCTTATCTTTGTTTCCAGGCCACGCCAGAGCTCGACTCAGCAACCTCCATGACTCAGCAGCCTCCGTAACTCAACAAGCCTCCGTGACTCAGCAACCCCCATGACTCAGCAACCCCCATGACTCAGCAACCTCCATGACTCAGCAGCCTCTGTGACTCAACAAACCTCCATGACTCAGCAGCCTCCGTGACTCAGCAACCTCCATGACTCAGCAGCCTCCGTGACTCAAAAAGCCTCCATGACTCAGCAACCTCCATGACTCATCAGCCTGGCAAAAGGTATTTAACTCTCACCCAGGCTCATCTTTAGTGCTTCGCATTGAGTTTCCTGTTGAAGATCCAGCGGCGTGATGGCTCTTCTCTGCAGGTACTAGTCGGACGAGTCCTGAGCCATCCTTGCTGCTGCTACTCGCAGATAAGTCTAAATCCTTTTTGGGCTACATTTAACTCTTGTGCTCAGTGGAATTCCATTGTTTTGACTCCCGGCTCATTTCTGGTTATCGGGGAGATCTTGGGTAACTGCGCACAAAACTCTTCGCAGTCAGATACTTCCTGACTTCGTTTCCTATATCACAGTTCCCTCTTGTTCCCACTCAGGTTACTTTACGCTACTTGCCTGGATTTTGGTCATTTCCTCCTCATAATTTATGTAATTCGTGCATAGTCCTTGTTGATAGAAGTGTATATTATTATTGCAGTGATTATTGTTATCCTGTTACGTCTCTGTTTTTTCTCGCTGAAAGAAGGTCTTGGTAACGCTCTCAAGCCTTGGACATACTTCAGCTGAAGGATACAGATTATGTCTTATCTCATTGAAATAAGAATGTATGGTGTGCTTATGTGTAATCTTCGTTGGCACAATATTGTGTGAGTGTGTATTTATCTTTGGCGCAATATTGTGTGAGTGTGTATTTATCTTTGGCGCCATATGGTGTGAGTGCAGTTCTGATTTATTCTAATCATTCTTTTATCGTGACCCAATGCAGAAGTTTATGCATGATATATGTCATTGATTATTTGTGTTCTTATTGATGTCTTTTACTACTGCTGCAGGAGCTGGTCTCCATACTCATTCCTAGCTTTAGGACAGATGTCCCAGATTGTTCTGTGACCCAGAGTTTGCTTCTCCACCAGCACAAACGCGCACCAGTTGTTTCTTTCATTATTTTAGCTTTTTGTTTTAACTAATTATTTTAGTTTATTGTTTGCTCCCAAACCCTCTTCCCTTGAGATTATCGGATGAGCACTGGTGTCTCTGGTTCAGTGTTCGTCGGATGATTTCTGGGGATTGTTGGGGTCCAGCTGCCTCTGCGTGTCCAACAGAGAGAAGAACGCGTTCCAACGGTCATCTTCCCAGATTGGTTCCTGATATCTACCTATCACTCCTGTGCCTGTTGAAGTCGATGAGGAAGTGGAATATGAAGTGAGGAACATACTGGATTCAAAGAGGATGAGAGGGAGGGTTTATTATCTCATAGATTGGAAGCCTGTACACAACCTACATTGCCCCCACCTCCTTCGACGTTTTCATACACTGCACCCTTCAAAACCTGGCCGTCCACCGGGTTGGCAGACGTTGCGGAGGGGTACTGTCATGACCCCCCCATAGCGCAGCATTAATGTGGGTAAGAATGGTGTGTAGAACTACTGGGTCCAGAATGCAACGGTGCATCAGCCGGATCTTATCCGGGGAATTGGGACTGCCCATATGAGCCCTTCCCCTGGAGAGATCTGGCGCTTGTCAATTTGAATTTTCGAGCCGCTGGTCCGTGGCTCGTAAGGAGCATTCCAGTGAATTTTCCCCCCACTGGTCGAGGGCTCGCCAAGGCAAGGCTGCGGTGCCTTGCCCTGCTAGCTGTTACTGCAGAGAAGAGCCCCGCCCGCCTTTCTTAGAAGGGTAATTGCTGATTTCCCGGAATTCCACGGAGCAACATTTGGCTGTTCTGGAGCTCGCTCACCACGAGAGAAGGACACCGCTATGATCTTGTGGTAAGCCGTATCTTTTCCCTTGTGGCTTTGCTTGTTTTTACGCTCTGGGGAGCGGAGCGTCTTCAGTATTCCCTATGCTTGCTGTTCATCATTGTGATGGATGTAGGCTTCCTGTGCTTGCCTACTCCCTAGAACCTTGTTCTGCTGCAGGATGAGCAGGACTGCCTACAGCTTTAAGTTTCTTACTTGGTTGCAGGGGAAGCTTTATTCTCACACTCTGTCTCATGACTTGGTATTCTGTTCAGCTCACTGGGCGTGAGAAGTATCACGCGTAGCAGGAGCTCATCATACACAGACACTTGGCTTTGAAGATTGTATTTGCCACAACCTCCTATACTAGTAGCGTGTGAGATGTATCACTGTGCAAGCTAGTGAGTTATGGGAGATACATTCAGTTCAGCTAGCACCCACTCTCGAGGAGAGAGTGGTTCCGTGCACACTGTTCATTTATCTTCTTTTCCTTGGAGTAACCTCACATTGGTGCTGGCTTGGTTCCACCCAGCTATAGACTGCCTTCCTCAGATCACAGTTGACTGTACAAGACCCTGAGTATAAGATTAGCATGTGAGTTGATTGATTAAGGTGGATTAGCCTTTTGACCGCCTAAAGGGCACGTATAGTTGTGAGTGGTTGAATGGCTATAATTCTTGTCCTTTCTCTCACAGGGTGTCACCATTCGCTTCTGGGAATCTCATAGGAGGAGGTCGGGTTTTCATCAGACGAGGAGGCCTACGGGTAGTGGACCTTTTGTTTCTTTATCCTTTTTTCCCCTTTCCCTTGCATACTAATGTACAGGGAAGGTTGTTCATGCTCCCTGTGGAGTATTGCAAAGGGGAATTGGGAACTGTACATCGCCCCTGCTGGATCTGTATTAGAAGGTTAGTACTGGTAACCAGTTCTAGTCTGACAAATACTGTTTCACAATATGCAGGCCTCTTCTTCTCCTGCACGAAAGGCGAAAGCTCCATAACACTCCTGCTTACGTTACCGGACCGGTTCAGCCAGGCACCAAAGACAGACATTCCAAGAAGAATGCAGATGCACCGCTCAATTTGGTGACACAGTATCATTTTTCTTTTAACAATCATAAGTTTTAGAACTGTGTGGTTTCACTAATTACAGAGGGGGCTAGGCTGCACAAAATTTGGTCAGAGGTGTACAGTAAACTTTAGCAGTGACTTTTTGACCCTCCCTCACTGTGAGACCAGGATCCCTGGTACCTCTGTGCATCTGACTCCTTTTTTGGCCTCTCAATACCCCCATCTCATTGCCCTTCAAATGTTCCCTCCTGGTACCCCAACTTTGGTAGTGTACCAACTCATTTTCAAGCTTTTGAGTGACCATAAACAAACACCCTTCCTATTTGCCCTCCATTTGCATACTCTCAGTAACCGAGGGTCTTATGTCACTGTTCAGTCTCAAGTGACCAGTTGGATGAACATTGATTCAGTATCCAGGCACTTACCACTCAGTACAGCCCTTCTCAGCACACCCAGACCAATATTCCTTTCACTCCTCAATAATTTGTATTTTTCCAAACCTAGATGATATATAACATTTAGATACATAATAACTTGAATCTCTGCAGCTGCAGAACTGCTTGCAATGGATTTAACTGAACTGTGTCATACTCATTTCTTGATTTCCTTCCACAATCAATACATTGATGTTGATGTGTCACCCTGAAGAATATTGTTGCTGTGTAGTGTTTGTCTTTGTCACACCATTCCACAAAACCTTTTCCCATCCATTCATCAAACCCCTTACCTTCTTCACCCGGGTGTGTGATTAATTGTGGTGACTTAATTTACACCATTAATGGATCACACACTTGGTGGGACAGATGTGATGAAAGCAACAGCAACTCACTGCGGTTTCTTCTATTACCTGAGCAATACCACCCACGCATAAAAGGGATTAGATATAGAACATCATTCGTCAACATCATCATTCAGGCCTTGTATTGCGTAAACACTTAACTTTGTTGATTCTACTACTGACTCTGAGTCCACTTCTCCTGGCTCAGGCATTTTGTAACTTTAGTTTTAATTAAATAGCTCCCCATTGCTCAGAAGAAGTTACTATTTCTATTTGTTGTTATAATATCAGGTATTTTTTTCTTTGTTGTGTCATGGTGGTAGTAGTTTGGTCTCAGTCTTTTCAGAGCTATGATATAAATATATAAACTGCTAACTCTGTGTTTTTCTTTTAATTTAGTTGCCTTTGATGAATAACCCTTTTGATTAATCCTACAGTTGGAGCTCACCTAGGTAGGAGTGGGACCTCTCTTGTCGTGATGCCTTCTCTGTTAGCGTACCGGCCTGCTACTACTACCACCAACATAACAAGGTACCTTGGGAAACCCTGCAGTGAGTTTTGGAAGCTAGAGAGAGGTGGCAGCCATCACTTCATTTATTCCGGTAAGAGAACTGTGGAGTGAAGTGAACTAGTTTAGCTAGTAAGGGCCATACTTATGACCTTTGTGGTGCAGGGCAGCCAGCAAGTCAGCTTGCTGTGCTGCCCTGCATCACATGGAAGGGGCAGGAATGCATCGTATTTATCCAATACTGTGCATTCCTGTTCTTTCACATTTGCAATGGTGCCGTTTTGGCAGGGTAGGGCCAACGCAGGCACCCTTGCATCATGGTGCAAGCGTGCCTGTGTTGTAGGCAGGATTGTTTTTGTGCAGGAGGGGCACCCTGCATAAAAGCAATCCTGAGAGGCTTTTTCTTTTTTCTAGGTTTGCTGCAGAATTCAGCACACCTAGAAAGAGGAAAAAACGAGGAGAAATAAAGATAATTCTCCTCATTACACCTCACCTGGGGAGGAGTATTTTTTTGGCGCATTCCCAGATTTACCAGGTTTAGTTAATCTGGGAATGGGTCAATAGCCATTGGAGTTGCACAGGAAAACCCACAAAACGCCCATGTAAAGCCTCCGTTGCGCAGAGTAATGGAATGCAGCGATTTGCGCTGTGTTAAATTACTCCATATTTTTAAGCCACTAAAAGCCAAGCAAAGTGGCTTTGTGTGGCTTCAAAAATATGACTTTAGGTTTGTGTCACTCTTGCACCACCTTGTGTGGTGCATGAGAGACGCAAACCAGGTACTAAATATGGCCATTAGTAGCTAACTTCTATTGCAGATTTGACTTTCCTTTCTTGTTGAATGAAAGAATGAAATATCATTATTGATTAATAATCATAAAAGTACAAATAAAAACACAAGCATAAAAACTCAGATATCTAAAAAATAAAAGGAATTATACACAGGCCATTAAATCTGAATAAACAAGATGAAGTTATTTAAAAGCACATTAAAAATCAGTTTATATAGCTATAAGACATAATGCCTAATTAATATGTTTAGTGCAACATTCAGATATACAGTGTTTTTCAGAAAAGAAACAACAACAATTATAATAGCTGGATCTGGCGGCCAGCATCTGGTGATTGAGAAAAGCAGGCTTCTATTGGTGAAAGCCCCTCGATCTGAAAATATTTATCTAAGTTGTTGAAGGCAATACAGGCAATGGCAGCATACCCTACAACCCTAATGGTCAATAATCTAGTTACAGAGGGTAGTATGACATGGGCATGACTAACTATAACGCAGCAGTGCAAAGTAAAAGTAAAACAAAAAACTACAATAAAGTAGAATAATGTTTCCCTTTTCTTGTTTTAACAATAAAAAGCCCACGCTCTCCACCCACAACAGGCAAACCTCTCTCCCCAAACAAATTACCCTGTCCCCAACCAATGTCCAACTATCAAAAATGCCCAAAGTCCAAAGTAACTCCGAACTCCCTTCCTAATTCTCACCCTCTCCACCAACAACAAAAGTCCCTCCCACCAAAACAAAGAATAAAAAAGGGCTAGAAGAGGGGGTTCTCCATGTTGGTCCGGAACTCCTCAAGGTTTTCTCCATGCATGCCATCCTGTAGTCTAGGCGCGGCTGATGCTGCAGGACGAGATGTTGAAAATGGTGGTCTGAGCAGGAAGGGGCAGCAGTGGTGGCTTGACGGGTGGCTGCCAGCGACCGGCGCCACTGGCGATGTTGCCTGGAGACTGGCTAGAGGAACTAGGGCTGCGGCATCAGCAGATGCCTCCTTCTCCTCCTCCAGAGCCACCTGCCATCAATATTCTACCCGGATGGTCTTCAACCTTTGCAGCCACAGCCGGGCTGCTATCTCCTGGTGTGTAGGTGGACCAGCAGAAATAGCTATAGAAAGAATGAAAAACAAATTGTAAACAGTGCTCTGTGTAAACACTAGTTTAAAATTATAGTGGCACAGTAGCAGTAAATTGCTGGCCCCCTAAGGCCATTGGAATTTGATGCCATTTTTCCCCCACACAGGCCTCACGTAAAAGCACTGACTGCCTGAAAGGAATTAAGGCAGAATAACAGCACACTAGATTAAAAAAACAGTATATTTTTTTCTTTTAAAGGAATACTTAGTACAACACTAAACAGGCACTTTGGGGCTTATTACGATGGCGGACAGAAATCGCCATCATCGATTTCATTTCCGACAGGCAGATTATGAATCAGTCGTTTGGGATTGAAACCGGCCGTTCATTCTGTCCGCCTTCTGATGTGCTCAAGGAGCTCATCGGCCAGTCAGAGGCCGGCCCGTAATCCCAAAGGGTGGCCTTTCTGCCCTTGAGGTTACTATACTCGGTCTCTGGCAGGCTTTCCATGCTGGGCTTTCCGACATGGAAAGCCTGTGGAAGAGCAAGTATGGGGGCCCCTAGCAGGGTACCCTTTCCTTGGCAGCCTCCGGTTGGTGGCTGAGGGGGCACCTAAGGTACCCCCCTGATAATCCCTCCACCATGGGCAGACACCTTGAGGTGCCTGCCATGGGGTGCAGGGATTAACACCACCTCCCATTTAACTATGGGAGCATGTACTACAGCTGGTTTACAGCCGTAACACATGCTCCCATAGGGAAATGTCAGTAATGCAACCGAACACATTTCGGTTGCATCCTAATTAGGTGGTCGGGACTGCCGAGTGGAGGTCGGTCAGTCCTGTTTCCGAGACGGTGTTGGGCGGATGAAAGTCCGCCCAACATCACAATGGGCCCCTTTGTGTGGACAAAAAAATTAGCTCTCAATAATGAGTAAGGCATTATGCACTATGGCATGCAAGTATCCTTGTCGTGCTGAATTAATGGTGGCATGCTAGCTAGCGCATTGGGCACTTTGCTACTCTCTGCATCTGCAGCTGTGGCAGCTTTTAATGGAGAATTATCTTACTTTATTTCCAATGGCCCTGCTGTTCTCCAAATTTCAATTCTATCCTCACTCTAAAGAGGCAGATGAATAATAATGATAGTATGTCACACAAGTCATGTATAAAATCATGTGGATATCCTGACTGCCATAAGTAGATGGTGGGGAAAACAATGCATTGCATGCAGTACAGGGGAAGGAACGGGATACATAGACTGTATTTGGCACGTTCGTCACAGAGTATCCCATCCACAAAACTCAAATAAGGCACTTAGTCCCACTTTACTCCCTGGCCTCACCCTCCACCACAAATTATTTCCAGCAAATACATTCACTTGGCAGTAAGGAGAAGAAACTTGACTTACCCTACTGCAGGGTAAATTAGAGGGATTAGGCCGGGTAGGTAAAGGTTTTGCTATATAGATAGTGTGGTGTCACTGATCATCATCATGTGCCTAAGCTTTGGCTTAGTCTGTCACGGTAGTTGACGAATGTCGAAAGGGAGAATTTTCAACTGGCGTAAATCCATTATGGAAGCCGCGAAATATATGAATCACTTGGCCAGAAAAATGTGACACATGCCAAAGAATAGATTTTTTCATTTTTTTGTAGGCTGGGACAGAACTTAGAAAAGAATAAAGAAGTTAGGTACTATGAGGTGATTGAGTAGGCACTGGGAGTGAAGGGAAACATACCTTGTTTTTGGTTTGGAATGTATTGAAAACTTTGCAAATGCCGCATTATCTGAAGCAGACGCACATTGCACAGCCAACATTGTAGTGCAAAATCGAACCATGCTACAGTTAGGTCATGGGTGGCAAAATGCCTTGGACAGGGGAGTGAGGAATGATGATGGGTGAGAGGATTCATATCTTCCTTGCTTAACAAATACAGAGCGTTAAGGAGGTAGACAGAAAATTAAAATACCCCTTTGAAGCAAAGCTTTGATAAAACAGAGCAAGCAAAGTAGGTGAACAAGCCCCTCTCCAGAAGAGCTCTCTTGTTTCTTCATCTAAGCAATTATCCATTCATCCTTTCATTGTTCTATACACCCTTTGATGCCTACCATTTAAGCTTTACATTCTCTCACCCAGTTTTTCACTATCCAAGCCATCCATCCATTCATTTATCCATCCATTCACCTATCCACCCTTTCAACCATCCGTTCACCCATCCATCCATTTATCCACCCACGCATCTTTTCACCCATCTACCCTTTCACCCATCCTTTAACCCACCTGAGCATCCATTCACCCATCCACCCTTTCATCCATCATTTCACCCACTAATGCATCCTATCACCCAACTACGCATCCTTTCACCCACCCACACATCCTTTCACTCATATACCATTTCACCCATCTTTTCTTTTAACCTTTCATCCTACTTTCCCTTTTCCACCAACCCATAATTTTTAGCGTTCATTATGAGCTTTTGTCTGCTGAGTTGCAGATAGAAGAGGCCATTAAGAACTAAACCCCCACTGTAGCTGCTAAAGATGGGGGTTCACAATGCCCTAGCAGTGAGTATACTAGTAATTGTCAATAAGCAAGCAATGTGACTTACCACCACCCATCCCTGCTAGTTCTCCCCTCCAACAGCCATCACGTCTGGCGCTGCCCTGGTGGTATGTGCGGCTAGAAAAAACATTACACATTTTAGATGCCAGATATGCCTTCCCTTATTATTATTTTTTTAACAAAATTCAACCGCAATACATCACTACAGTTCTATCTTCTTCTATCAAAAATATCAGTTTGGGCATTCTGTTGGTTGACAATGTTAGAAAAGCCAGGTAGCCAGCCAACCAAAAACTTTACGTAATGGAGAGACAGACCTATGATGACTGAGTCATTGAAGCGCAATGAAGGGGTGGAATAATTGTCAATGAAGGACATATGATCTTGGGGCCAGATGTACGACCAGCAAAATTGCGCCTCGCAAATTGCGACTCATTTGCGAGGTGCAATTTGCCATGTACTACAGTGTGTTTAACACTGTTTGCGATTCCCAATGGGGTCGCAAATTGCAAGGCTCATTAATATTAATGAGCTTCTCGCAATTTGCGAGCCCATTGGGAATGACAGGCCCTCCCAGGTATAGTGGCCTGCTGGGCTCAGCAGACCACCATGTCTGGGACTGCTTTTAAATAAAGCAGTGTTTTGTTTTTAAATGCAGCCCGTTTTCCTTAAAGGAAAACGGGATGCATTTAAAAAAAAGAAAATGAAATGTTTTCGCTTCATTTTTTAAGGGCAGGCAGTGGTCCCTGGGACCACTGCCTGCCCTTAAAAAATTATTTTGCATGCATTTGCAAAGGGGAAGGGGTCCCCTGGGAACCCCTTCCCATTTGCGAATGCATTACCACCTATTTGAAGTAGGTGGTAATTGCGAGCGTTTTGCGGCCGCAATTGCGGTCACAAAACATTAGTACATGGGTTTGAGACTCGCTATTTGGTATTTGGAAGGGAACGCCCCTTCCAAATAGCGAGTCTCTAAACACTTTTTTATTGTATTGGTACATGGCCATGACAATTTTACATTGCGCAAACGGGTCGCTAACCTGTTTGCGCATGCTAAAATTATTCGTACATCTGGCCCTTGGTTGGCAAATGTAATGGGACCGTCCTCATACTTCTTTCCAGCCATGCTGCACTGTCATCGAACTGCTGGTATGGTATACTACTGTATAAATGAATGATAATAAATACAACACAACATTGGGGGGGTCCAGCATGACCATAGCCTGTCTCTCTTTTACTGTTTGAGCATGAGCACAGTAAGCCTTCACCACAAACATGCTTAGAATAGCTTACTTGGTTATGCAATCTTCACAGTAGAGTACCTGTCCGAAACTCTATTCTCTTAGTCTTACAGTACCAGTCCACAAGATATATAAGGGAATAGGAAAAACTTACTAACAAAGCAGAAGAAAGCTACAAACTAGCACAGGTAGGAGGAAGTCAGCTACAGAAACATGAACTGTAGAAAAAAAACTAGGATAATTCAGGAATAACAAGAATTTAACAAACCTTAGATAGAAAGAAGAGGACAAGGGAAAAAAGGAGACAGGCACAGTATGAAAAAGGAACATTTATTCTAAATGGGGAAAGGTAAAAGTTAGGGAAATAATAATATTAACAGGAGGACTTACTGGGGCCAGCAGATCCATCAGCTGCGGTGCTGGTAGTGGGACCCCCAGCTCCCTGACCCACCTCCAAAGCCCTCTTCTTGCCCTTGGGTGCTGAGGTAAGAAATAAAGAAGATAAAAAAAATAGATTAGTGGTACAGTTAATGTCCCCAAAAATATTTGGACAGGCAAAGTCAAACGCAGTAACATTGTACTTTTCTAAATCAGATCGCCTATAGTGCTAGTATCGAGTTGACCTATTCTTAATTTCCAAAAGCTAAGCCCGATTCCAAATTCCCTTAACTACATTTGGAACTACTAATGCATTGCAATGAATGATCTTTGCTTCTCATCTCATTCTAAACCCCCTCTGATGGGCCAACTCAGTCTGTCTTTTTTTCAATGCAGAGATGCATACTACACATCAGTGGGAGATTGCTTGGAATTCTATGAGCTACATAAAGAAAGGCATAGAGAACCCTAACTCACTGATATTACTACTACTACCACTATCTTAGTGACAGGATAGAGGAGTCTGCATGGTTTTTTAAATAATCAGCCCAAGCGATTGCCGACGTGTACGATTTGTAAGTGCCGAGCATCTGGCAAGTTCAAACTGGATCACATAAAATACGTAACGTAACCATACCTTACCTTTGAGTGTGAGCAGCATGCTATTTGAAAAAAAAATTGCATTGTACAACACAGCAAATAATTACTCACCGAGCACTGAAACTTCGATGCCCAGCAGGTCAGGTAGGTCCTGCTCCCGGTCCAATATGTCCACCCAGCTTTGCGTCAACTGCTGCTGGGTCCGCTAGACCCCAGTGTGCCAGCACACACACATGTGCTCCCTCCCCCACAGCAGCTGACGCTCCAGCAGTGCATACCCACTCCCAGGTCTGCCGCCTGCTGCCAGCATGGAGGGGAGTTGACTCTGCATGTAAAAAACAAGTGTGGCCACCTCCGCTTCCGAAAAATTGTGTGGGGCTGCACCCCTTGGTGGCATTGGCAACTGCACTGGCACCGCCGCTCCCTGTCTCGCCCTGCTCTGCCATGGCGCTGGGTGGGAAAAAACGGAGAAATAGGAAGAACGAAGGAAGTGAAGGAAAAAACTAAAAAAGTACAAAAAAGTAATGAAAATCTTTTTTATAATACACAGCCACAAAGACACACTAATAAAATAAAGGTAAATGAGGGGCAGATGAGTGGAATGGGGGAGGATGTCAAAGATTTAAGTAGGATAGAAAAATCAGGCCCAGCACATGCACAGAACAGGAAAGCATTTGAAACAAAATGGCTGAGACCATGGCGACCGCATGGTGCCATTTGCGCTGCTTTAGCAGCACGGAGGAGCGCATCGTGCCACTGACATGTAAAAAGCTGCGCGAACGGGCAGACGGATGAGCACTTCTGCCCGGTTGTGGAGTTCCGTGGGTTGTATGTCGCTCCTATTTTGTGATATTCATTTTGCAATATTTCTTGGTATTCATTTGCACTGTACATGGCGCATATGGACTGCTATCCTTCAGCCACACGCTGTTCCATGAGCTGTTGTATTAATGGTATTCTACAAATGGAATGTATTGGCAAGTGGTGCCATTTGCTGTATGTCGCTTCTGGTGATAGGAGCACCTGTTTTGTTCAGGTTGCTAATAAATCTACCTTTTACTTTCAACTATGTTTCATGGATTTATACAAAAGCATTGATTCACAAATACGGATAGTCTTTTGTTTTTAGGTAACCACCACTATATCGCATGTGCTATATACCATGATAAAAACATGTCATCCAGTATATCAACCTAGGTAAGTCTAGGTAAGTTAATGTGGAGTTAAAACTAGTAATTATATACTTACAATGACGATGCAGGGGCGGCAACGATTTTGGATGTTGATATCATTAACCTTGATATAGTGTTATACAACTGTTCATAGTGCTTTCCTGTGCGGAAACATACAATTAAGTTTCAATATACAAGAAAGCAACAAAGCAGAGATGCCAATTCTACACATGCACATCCCCCCCTTTCGTCCGTCGGGAAGTAACTCCTCTAGATGTAAGTAGAATGTAGTGCTCTCCAAGCATATAGCCTCCCTCTGCTCATAGGAGGCTGGATCAACACTCAAGATGGAAAAACCCACTTGAGGTTTAAACAATAAGTAACACAAATGCTGAGGCACAAAAGGAAGTCCAATATAGTGTAGCTGGCTATTAGCCACTCAAGTAGATAAGAAGTCCATATAGCAATCTTGATTTTTCTTTATGTATCCTTTATTCCAAAATTATGATTTTCATAACATCCGAAACAGGCAGCCAATTAAGTTTGTACTGGCTCGCAGGTTATCCCACACATGACACAACTTTCAAGGTAGGTTAGGGAATGCATTTTACAAATTACTATTAAGCACTGGGCCTACATATCATGTTGAACTTTAATGATGAGTCTTTGCATGCCTTTTACATATTTTAGAGTGGATGTTATTAACAAAGAAATAGAATAGTGTGTTACAGAGTGTACCGGTATAATTATGATATTGAGGGGCATATGCACAAGCTCCTATTGCCATGGAAACATCACTTTTTGTGACGTTTCCGTGGCGATAGGGGCTTTGCCTTATTTACAAGGCAGCATTAAGCCAATTAACATGGCTTAACGCTGCCTTGTAAATAAGGCCCCCTTTCACGCTATGCTTAGCGTGAAAGGGGTGGGCAGTGGGCGTTGCGGTGAGCGTTCCACCGCAATACCCATTGATTTTGACGCTGCCCCCTATTTACAAGGGCAGCGTAAATAGGAGGCAGCGCCAAAAGTAAGACCAGGGAAAATCTGGTCTTAACTTGGCGAAATGAGGAGAAATGCTTTATTTCTCCTTGTTTTTGCTTTTTGCATGTGTGCTGCCTTGTGCAGCACACATGGAAAAAGCAAAACGCCTTGGATTGTTTATGTGTAGGAAGGTGTTCCTTTGTGCACATAAACAATCCGTAAAATAAAAAATTACATTCTGTAACTTCCATGTGTGCTGCATTAAGCAGCATACATAGACGTGACAAAATGGCATTTCAGGATTGTTTATGTGCAGGAAGGGACACCTTCCTACACATAAACAATCCTCCCCTGCACACAGACACCCTTGCACTCTGGTGCAAGGGTGCCTGCGTTGTCGCTAAGCTGCTAAACCTAGCGCCAACGCAGGGGAACGCAAAGCTGGACCATATTCTTGTAAATATGGTGCAGCCATGCGTTCTGAAGTGGCAGAGTGAGGTGTTAAGCCATGACGGCTAATGCCTCACTCCGCCACTTCTTTGTACATATGGCCCTGTGTTTTTCAACCACAGTGTTAATTCACAGTGACATAACTCATTTCTGAAGTACAAATCTAATCGAACATTGATTTAACTGTTCCTCAAAGTACACACAACATAAATAAATGTCTGGGGATAACAGGCCTATATTTAGCCTTCTGGGGCAGGTGCTGTTGGCAGCATTACAGCCTGTCCTAAACCTACCATCAGCTGCGCCCTTGAGGGAGCATATAATGCTACCCCTTTAAGTCACGCTTCTGATCAACACTCGTGCTCCCACTTCCCAATTCAGCCTCAGCTCCCTACTGGACCCAATGTATAAAGATTAACATTAATTTAAAACAACGTATGTAATGATTACGTTCATCAGATTTTTGATACTATGCATGGTAAATACTGCTTTATTTCTGGTTGAAGGCAGTTATTGTTCCTTCCACCATGCAAGCCAGATTAAGAGCCAAAACTATCCAAACACCAAAATCATGGACAATCATAATCATGTTAAAAAAATATATGCATTCTTTTCTAAATATTGTCTTGGTGAAAACATTTAAGTAATGTGTAATATACGCCATTACATATCACACATCAGAGAAAGACATAGAGCAGCCATGTACATGTTATGTTCTACCATCACTCCTTCAAAGAAGCAACCTAAAACAAAATCTGCAAAAGCAGCAAGTGGAAGCAGTGCTACAAGTACACAGATATTGCCAATTCAGCAGACCAAAACAACTCAACCTGTGCCCTTAATCTCCATACCTACAATCCCAACAAGCACAATTACACCAAGCCAGCATGCCTCAGCAATAGTGACCACATCAAAAACACCATCTGAGAACAACAGTTCAACAGCCACAGTGTCCATTAACCAACAAGTGTTGTCAACACCCCGAAGTGTTGTGTATGTGCCCACAGCTGAGGGGGGAGAGGAAGTAGAAGATGAGCCTATCAGAGGAACACTCGAAGGGGCGGACATAGAATGCACCACTTACACCTGTGACCACGACCTCAGTTCCAGACACTTTAGCACAGCTATCACAGAGACTTTCCATCAGTGAGTAAACACATTGGGGCATATTAGCAATGCCTGGCGATAATTATCGCAAAGCGCAATTAGCGCTTGGATAATTATCGCCAGGCATCGCCGGTTTCTATCGCGGAGTTAGCGTGCAATCAGCAATGCTAATCTCCAAAGCGATAGAAACCTTGGAGAACAGTGTGAATATCGCCTGAAAACAGGCGATATTCACACTGTTCCCCAGTTCTGCTTGCTGATAGTGCGAGGGGGACTTAGCCATGTAATCCACCTCTCATTGGATTACATGGCTAAGTCAGGGTGGGACCAGGGGGCATATTAGCAAGGCGATTAGCGCCACTTTAGCGGGACTTTTTCCCGCTAAAGCGGCGATAATATTATCGCCTTATCAACAAGCTGTCGCTAACTGCTGTTAGCGACAGCTTGTAGGCGATAGCGACCGGGTTGGGTGCCGCTTTGCATGCCAGCGATATTTATCGCTAATGGCATGCAAAGTAGGCGTTCCCACCTAACAGCGACTGGAAACAGTCGCTGAGGTCGCTAGCGCCTATCAGCGAGGCAGGGGCGGTGATTAGCGAACCAGCGCTAAACACGTTTAGCGCTGGTTTGCTAACACCTGGTCCCACCCTGACTTAGCCATGTAATCCAATGAGAGGTGGATTACATGGCTAAGTCCCCTCGCACTATCAGCAAGCAGAACTGGGGAACAGTGTGAATATCGCCTGTTTTCAGGCGATATTCACACTGTTCTCCAAGGTTTCTATCGCTTTGGAGATTAGCATTGCTGATTGCACGCTAACTCCGCGATAGAAACCAGCGATGCCTGGCGATAATTATCCAAGCGCTAATTGCGCTTTGCGATAATTATCGCCAGGCATTGCTAATATGCCCCCAGGTGTTAGCAAACCAGCGCTAAACGTGTTTAGCGCTGGTTCGCTAATCACCGCCCTGCCTCGCTGATAGGCGTTAGCGACCTCAGCGACTGTTTCCAGTCGCTGTTAGGTGGGAACGCCTACTTTGCATGCCATTAGCGATAAATATCGCTGGCATGCAAAGCGGCACCCAACCCGGTCGCTATCGCCTACAAGCTGTCGCTAACAGCAGTTAGCGACAGCTTGTTGATAAGGCGATAATATTATCGCCGCTTTAGCGGGAAAAAGTCCCGCTAAAGTGGCGATAATCACCTTGCTAATATGCCCCGTTGTGCTTTACTGCAGAATTCACTGGAATCCACAAATGCTATCATTGCAATGAACAACCGAATGGAGAATGTGTGAGTTCGAGATGTGGGTGTAAAGCGCCTAAAGTTTAGAGCCAGGGGTATGGTGTCAGTGAACACATTTTTTTGTTAGGCTTCTTAACCAGTAAGACAAGGCTTGTAGTTATCAAGACAATATTTGCTGGAAATATTTAACACAGGAATTCGCTTGTTAATAGGTTCACTATTTCCCATATGTCTGACTTTTCCCTCCGTTCTTTTACAGGTATTCAGTCTCTGGAGATCCTCAGGACCGTCTCTCCTCAGACCCTCAGGAGAAAAAATGGTAGGTATCAGTGATGACGGGCAAAAGAGAGCAAACAAACAAAAACAAAGTCTGCTACTTCTGCACTTATAGTTACATTTCTGTTGTCTTTCCCTCTTCAACTCTCCGGTTTTGTATTTACTGTTTCTTTCTTCTTCTAGTCCTGTGTGTACTTCTTTTCAGTATAAGGCTCTGGATATCTTCAGTCGTTCTCCTCTTTCACTTCCTTGCCTTCCTTTTCTTTTTCTCATATCAATTCTTCCTTTGCTATCCTGTTGTTTGCCTCTATTCTTCTCCAGAGAAGCCCTTGTCATAAAAGCTGAGATTTGCGAACGTGAAAATAAAAATAGAAAAATAATTATAGCATGTAACCACCCTGACACACATCTGGGAAACCACGACCTTCTGGGTTGTGGCGAGTCCGGGGCCTGAAGAGGGAGCCCGCCTTCCCAGCCTCCTTGTCTCGGTTAAGCATGTCAAAGACAGAGTGGTATATTTAAGGGAATTGTGGCGCAGGGCAGCACAGCAAGTTACCTACCTGCGCTGCCCTGCGTCACATGGAAAGGGCAGACATGCACTGTATTTATTCAATACGGATGTGTATTTCTGTTCTTTCCCCCTGCGCTGGTACCGCTTCGGCAGCCTAGCGCCAACGAAGGCACCCTTGCACCATGGTGCAATGGTGCCGGTGTTGTAGGCAGGATTGTTTTTGTGCAGGAAGGGGCACCTTTATGCACAAAAACAATCAATATAGGCTCTTTCCTCTTTCTATGTGTGCTGCAGAACCTCACCTGGGTAGGCGTATCTTTTTGGTGCATTCCCAGGCTTGGTAAATCTAAGAATGCGTTAAAAACCACTGGATTTGCTTGGGAACATCCACCGCAGTGCCCATTGAACGACTCCCTTGCGCAGAGTAATGTAACTCTGCGTTGCATTACTCCATAATTTTGAAGCCACACAAAGTTGCTTTGCGTGGCTTCATAAATATGACAAAGGTTTGTGTCATGCATGTACCACGTTGCATGGTGCAAGCATGACGCAAAGCCCTCATAAATATGCCCCCGAGTTTCTTGGTCTCTATTCACCGCTTTGGGTTTGGTCCCTCATAGTAGGGAAACCGGCATCGTTGGTGGCTTCCTTTCTCCCCTTTCTCCGACTCTTTTCTTTACTCCGGGGCACACCAGGTCCTTTTTTAGAAAAGATAGCTCTTGCTTGACTACTGTGTGTTTTGTTCCACTTGCGGGTCCTGCTTCCTATCCTCTTTCTATTTTGTTGTCTATTTTTAGTCTTTCTACCTTGCCTTATGCTTCCATTCCCCTTTTGTTGTTGTCGCAGTTATGTGTTGGCCGGCCCTTTGGGAGTTCTAACACTCTGATAGGTAAGTTGTTTTCACAGTGATAGAGCAACTAAAGGTTATAGGATACAGTTGTGACATGAGGTCTGCTCAATAACAATGATTGGTGGACCCTGTAGAACAAAGGGCCAATTGACCTGATATGTGCCACAAGACACTTAAATAATTCACAAGCATGGTGGCAGAAGGACATTTCTTCATGCTTCATTCATTATAATGCAGATACTTTGCCCCTAAGGAAGGAGCATTGCCAGTTAGGCAAATCCCTTCACCAACCGCAACTTCAAGCAGCCTCATCATCCACTTCTTTAATAACTCCCCTATCAGGCCTTGAAGAAGGTCTGCTGTATGGTGAACAAATACAGACAAGATATCTCTCCAGCCAAAATGAGTGCACCATAAGTGTCATTAATAAGAGGGCTTTTCTGATTTTATTATGTTACATATATATTTTGGTGTTACTATGTTAATTGTTATCCTTGATTAGATGTGTAGTGTTATAAGACCTTCAATTTTTGGAGCTTATATATTTTTATTTAGGGCCTCATTACAATGTCGGTCGGAAAGCCTCTGACTGCCATGGTAGGTTTAAAGTCTGACCGCTGTATTATGATGATGACGGTCAGAGTTTAAACCGGCCGAAGAATCCGACGCGGTTCCGGTCGGTCGGAAAGGCCTCATAATTGCTTACGGACGGCTTTTCCGCTGTTGGGATTACGATGTCGGTTTCCGACAGCCATTCCATGTCGGCCTTTTTTAAATGGAACGGCTGTTGGAAAGCGACATTGGGGGCCTCTAGCAGGGCCCCTGTCCCTCCGCAGCTGTTACATTTGGGCCGGGGGAGCCAACATCTCTGCACCGTGCCTGCCACACGGTGCAGGGATGTTTACAAACGTCCATTTTTCCATTAGAGCGTGTAATGCAGGCGGTTTCCGCCCGCTGCACAAGCTCTCATTGAAAAATTGATGTTTCCGACCGCACCATGTGCGTGCGGTTGCATCCAAATGAGGCGGTCGGTTCCGCCGACCTGAGGTCGGTCGGTTCCCGATCCGCAACGGTCTCAATCGGAGGCAACTCCGACCGACATTGTAATAAGGACCGATATTGTTATAAATTTATATCCTTTAGATACCTTTGTGATGGAACAAAGCAGTTTCTCACAATACATTTTTTTGCTAATAAAAACGTTATGATTTTAAATATAAAAATATTTTTCATTTGATTCACTAAAAATATTTTTCTTGAAATACTTTTCAGACATGGAAAAATAAATATACATATATATATTATCTGCTGGCGGTCGCCAGTAGATAGTTATAGTTAGGACCTATTATCCATAGGAAATTCGTAACATTCTTTTCCCAATAACTTTGGCGCCGGTTGACGAATTTTCGCGAAATTTTCAAAACTTATGGCCCGCTCCGGTCCGCTCCTATCTTGAAAGTTTCGGGGTGATTCGGCAAGCGGGAGCTGAGAAAAAAGGGGGGTCCCAAAACGTGTTTTCTCCATGTTAATTCCCATAGGAAACTTTAGACACGGCTACAGCCCGAACTGCTGAACGGAATTACACCAAATTTGGCAAAAGGGTAGTGCTTGGTTCAGAAAGCGCCCTTTTTTTTAAATGGTGTAAATCCGTTCAGTAGTTGCGGAGAAAATAAAAAAATAGAGGTCAAAAAATCAATTTCCCATAGGAAACTTTAGACACGGTTACAGCCAAAACTGCTGACCGGAATTACACCAAATTTGGCAAAAAGGTAGTGCTTGGTGCAGAAAGCGCCCTTTTTTTAAATGGTGTAAATCTGTTCAGTAGTTGCTGAGAAATTCCAAAAATAAAAGTTTCGATATCTATGGCCGCGGTGGATCCGCGCACCCTCCCGACCACGAGCTTCATGCTAATTGGCTGTCAACACTCCAAACCAGGAAGTGTTGGCAGCCATCTTATGCCTCGGTAACCGAGGCACAAGAAAAGAGAAAAAGAAAGGCAAAAAAAAGAAAAAGGGGCAGGGTAGAAACACCCTGACCCCCTAGGCCTGCCTAAGGGTCCCACAAGAACCCCCAGGGCCCAAAAAAGCATTTAAAAAAAAAAAATTGGCAAAATTTGCGCCGGATTCGCAGATCCGGCTGCGAAACAAAAAAAAACAAAGCGCTTCGTTAATAATTAGCCCCCGGGTGGGCCAAGTCCCGGGGGCAGTGAAAAAAAAGTGTGGGGGGCCATGAATACTGGGGGTCCCTGGGGTCCAACTAGCCCACCACGTACCTCCAGTAAGCGCCACAGAGCTGCGTTGCAGAGTGGTGTAAAAGGGGCGTGGCCTGGGCCACCTCTCTGCAATGCAGCCCTGTGGCGCTTACTGGAGGTACGTGGTGGGCTAGTTGGACCCCAGGGACCCTCAGGACTGAAGAGGAATTAATTCCCCAAATTAAAACACGCCACAGGGCGTGTTTGCACACATGTCACATCAGGCCCCCCCCCTCCCTTCACCACTGTGCAAACGCACCCCGGGGCGCGTTTTAAGAGGAAGTTTTAATCCCCCTGCCCTATTATGTACTAGGGCCTTACAGAGGAGGTCATGCTAATCACAGGGGTACCCCAACGCATAGTGTTCCCTAGTGTATGTAGGTGTTTTCACTGTATTCTAAGTGTCTTTTAGCATAGCACTGGCTCTAGGCCTGGTTAGTCCGAGTCAGTTACCACCAGTACCCGTCTGAAAAAGTTGTGGGCACAGGATGATTTTGCAACAAGGCCTCTTTCTGCTCCTCTGTTGGTTCTTTCTGCACATGTCTTGCTTCTTCCTGCTCTTTTCTTCGTGTTTGTGGACTTCTGTTGCTTCTTTCTGCATTTCTTTTGCTTCTTTCTGTGCGTTTTTTCTTCTTTCTTCACATGTCCTATCTCTGTAGGCATAGTTAGAAACTAGCATTTAAAAAACCTTTGAAATTCACTGAAAAAACCATAGGTTTCAGGCGTGTTATAGTTAGAAATTAGCATTTAAAAAACCTTAGAAATTCACTGAAAAAACCATAGGTTTCAGGCACGTTATAGTTAGAAATTAGCATTTAAAAAACCTTAGAAATTCACTGAAAAAACCATAGGTTTTAGGGACAGTTATAGTTAGTTGGACATTTCACTCGTACAAAACCCGTGAAATTCCCCCGTTATAGTTAGTTCAGCTAACTATAACTCACGCCCCGCAATGAACTGCTGATGACGTCACATATTACATCACTCATGACATGGTCAGTGACATCACTGATGACATCACTGATGACATCTCAAATGACATCACTAATGACATCTCAAATGACATCACTGATGACATCATCCAGTGACTGTGTGTTTCTGTAAAGTTTAAATATGTTTAATATATATAGGGAAAGGCGTATTGAATAATGAGTGGGTGTATAAGTGTCTGAATGGATGATTTAGTAGGTGCGTGACTGACTCTATAAGTGAGTGATTAAACGTATCTTACTGAATGCATGGGTTAGTGACTAAACTGTGTGAATGTCTGTATCCGTCTGTCTGTTGCTGTGTAAGCGGCTGCATGGGTTTGCGAATAGCTACATGAGTGTCTACATGGGTTATTGATTGGTTGTCTGAGTATCTGTATGGGTGCCTGAGTGTTTGTGTGGGTGGGGTGTGTGTGACTCTGTGCATAGATGTGTGAGTGGGTGATTCACTGGGTGCATGGTTTCAAGAGTGCATCTGTGATGGACTGTATGGGTGGGTGAGTGTGTGTATGGGTGTGTTAGTGAGTGAATGTATATCTCAGTGGTACATGTGTGAGTAACTACATATATGAAAGGCAGTATAAATGTGTGTTGGAGTATATAAATGGCTATAAGTGAGAGTGTGTGATTGTGAGAGTGGCTGTATGGATGAGTGTGTACTTGTATCAGTGATTGTATAAGAGCGTAAGAATGTGCTAGTATTTGTATGAGTAAGTGAGCTGGTGTGTGTATAACTGTATAGGTGAGTAAATGGCAGTGTGATTAATTATTTGCATGACTGACTAGGTGTGTGAGTACCTCTATGGATGAGTGGCGGTGTGTGAGTGTCTATATAGGTGTATGAGTGCATATGATAGTCCTGTACTGAGTGACCGTAAGTATGAGTGACTGTACGGGTGAGTGAGTGGATGTGTGTGTAGACCTAAGAATCAGTGAGTGTGTATGTAGTTATTGGTGTTGGAGTGTCCATGGTTTTGAGAATGGCAGTCTGTAAATTAGAGTGGGTGTATCAAAAGTTATATTAGGGTGTGAGAAGATGCATGAAATTATCACATGGATGATGTCATCAGTGATGTCATTTGAGATGTCATCAGTGATGTCACTGACCATGTCATGAGTGATGTAATATGTGACGTCATCAGCAGTGCATTGCGGGGCGCGAGTTATAGTTAGCTGAACTAACTATAACGGGGAATTTCACGGGTTTTGTACGAGTGAAATGTCCAACTAACTATAACTGTGCCTAAAACCTATGGTTTTTTCAGTGAATATATATATATATATACATATATGTATATATATATATTTATTTATTTATTTATTTAAAGTTTTGCATCTGTCTAATTACGTCCTTAAGCACAACCATGATTATACATCGATGGCAAATAAATCTCTAATTCGATATTGAAAAAAAATAAAAAATGTCATTCATTGGTTTTAAAATTTCATTTAAAAAATATTGTATATAATAATTTTTAAAACATTAATTGATAACTGTTTTTATATGATATTATTACAAATATGATTTATATTTACCAAATACTCTGCGCAGGTTTTTTTTTGGTGCTCATTTGGAAAAGGGTTCCTCACAACTTGTAATAGCATTATTCCTTTTTCGCATTCAATTTTACCTCACAGTTCGCCTACAGAAAACTTGAAATCGGATGGAGCGAAATTAAAGCATAAAGCTAAGTATTAATTTTACTCTGCCTGACTTCTAATCAGGGCCTCAATATAATCTTATGGTTCCATGTTCTTGACAGATATCTGAGTACATTGTTGAATAGCAATGGGATATATTTAAAAAAATGTGCATTTCCTGTTCAATGTTTTTGGAAGTAGTTATGCACCTTGTGAAATGAACTTGTTAAAGAATTTCACAGCTTTCAAGCCACGCTGATGACATAGCATATTGAATTGCACACGACGCATCAAACTACTCCATTAGTTATATCGGAAAAGACATAATATACTGTATGAAAACAGCAAAGCCATCATCGACAGCATTACTGCTAAGAAATGTTTTAACAGAAAAAGCATATTTAGTATTATTTCATTTATTTTATTGTATTTTTAAAGTTTTGTATAGCGCGAACATGACCCAGGTGGGTATCAGAGCGCTTTACATACAGTATAGGTAGAGAAAGGAAAACAGCTAGGGGAGAGAAATCATGGAAACAGAGGGACAATATACAACAGGGGCAAGATGAAATTGAGGTGGGCAAAGGAAGCAGGTTGGGTGAGAACGACAAGTAGGGCAATATGCATCAAGAGCAAGCCAGACAGTATACAGTCACTTGGAGGCAATAGGAGCACAGCATCAAGTTCAACGCATTGTTCATTAGAAGAGTTTGTTCATTAGTAGAGTTTTGACTTCCCTTTTGAAGGCAAGAGTAGAGGGAATCAGTCTTGTTTCCACTGGAAGGGAGTTCCAGATTCTCAGGGCGATGCCAGAGAATGTACGATTGTAGGTTTTAAGCTTATTAAATTTCTTTGGCTTGAGCAACAGTGTGCCGGTGCTCCTTGTGGACCTGGAGCCACCCGAGAGTTCCAGCTTGTTTGTCAGGTAGAGTGGGGTGTTGAAGTGTAGTGCTCTATGGGTCATACAGGCGATCTTTAGTTGTATCCTTGCTTCAAAGGGAAGCCAATTGAGCGATTTCAGGTCCGGCGAAATGTGGTTGGTCTTCTTAGAACCCGTGATGAGTCTAGTAGCAGCATTTAGAGATGCTCTGATAGGTGCTAAACTGAGTTTCGGCAGACCGCAAAGAGTCGCACTGCCGTATTCTAGTCTGGAAATGAAAAGTGCTTGCACCGCCAATTTAAAGTCAACTTGGGGAAGGTAGAGTTTGAGTTTTATTAGGATGCAAAGTTGGAAGTTCGCTCCTTTGGTCGATGATCTGATGTGGTCTTGCATGTTTAGGTTTTTGTCTAGCACAACTCCCAGTGATTTAGTGGAATCAACGATGTGAGGTGTGCAGTTGAGGGCGGTGAGGTTACAGAGAAATTTCACCACAGTGGGGGTTTGCCTAGCGGGTGCAATGAGGAGGAATTCCGTCTTGAGGGCGTTTAATTTGAGATGGTTGGAGGTTAGCCAGTTGAGGGTTTTGAGAAGGGTTACGTTGAAAGATTTGATGTCTTCGGGGGAGGAGATTTTCATGTAGAGTTGGGTGTCGTCCGCATACATGTGATATTGGATGTTGGAGGCTTTAAGAATTACAGTCAGTCGTTCCAGGAAAAGATTGAAGAGTGTGGGGGAGAGTGAGGATCCTTGGGGAACACCAAGTGTGCAGGGACCCGGGTTGGAGAGAGACTGGTTGGATTTGACTCTTTGTGTTCTGTTGTTGAGGAAAGAGGAAAACCATTTAAGGACCGTGCCTGAGAGCCCCATCCTGCGTTCCAAGAGAAAGAGTAGATTGTCATGTTTGACAGTGTCAAATGCCGATGAGAGGTCGAGCAGAATTAAAAGGCAGGCTTCTTTTTGGTCAAGTAAAGTGAGAGCGTCATCCACAATGTGAGTGATGGCCGTTCCGGTGCTGTGGCCAATGCGGAAGCCCGATTGGAATAGGTTTAAAAGCTGGAATTGCTCAATGTGTTTGCGTAGTTGTTCATGAACACATTTGTCCAGAAGTTTTGCCAGGGTGGGTATGTTTGTGATTGGGCGGTAGGGCGGTAGTTATTCAGGTCAACAGGGTCAGCCGAGGGTTTTTTCAGAATAGGGAGCACTAGGCCCGCCTTCAAGCAGTCCGGGATCTCACCTTGAAGAAGTGAGGCGTTGATGATCTTGGACCAGAGTGGTGATAGTCAACCTATCATTTCTTTAACCCCTTGACCGCTATCGGAATTCCGCTCGTGTGCTGGACATTCCGATCGCGGGTGTGGTCGTGACGAGCTCAGCTCGTCATGCGCATCGAAGGGGTTAAAGAAGTTGGGGGGGAGGGGGTCATTGAAGTGATTAGAGGGTTTATGGGTAGAGAGAATATTGAGGATGGTAGTGTCATTGAGGGGAGTGAATTGACTCCATGAAGCATTGTTTTTGAGTGAGAGACCCTGAGGCGAGGGCAGGGGGGAGGAGACAGAGGAGTCAGGAGAGGGCGAGAGAGTGAGTGCAGCAGACCTTAGATCTGATTCGATTTTATTCGTCTTTTCGAGGAAGAATTCAGCCACCGCATCGCAGTTTGGTTGCGGGGGAGCGGGGTGCTGAGATTGGGTAGAGGTGTTGTTGGATTGTGATTTAATGAGCTCAAAACGTCGTTTCGGGCGATTTTTGGCTTTGTCAAGTTGGTATTTTAAGAAGTTGGCTTTCGCCGTTCTAATGAGTTTGTTGTATCTACTTCTTTGGAATCCTAGAGTTTTTAGAAGATCCGTGGAGGGAGTGGATCTCCACTTGCGTTCAGCTAGTCTAAGACTGCGTCTGTCTGCATTTAGTCTGTCATTGAACCACGGTTTGGAGTTTTTTATGGGAATTCTTTTTAGTTGAAGGTAGGCCGTATCATTCAAGGCAGAGAGCATGGTGTTGTTATAGTGGTCGGTGAGGTGGTGAACGTCAATCATGTTAGACGGCGGTGGAAGGGAGAGATTGCATCGCTCTACGAGCTCATTAACGCTTGTGTTATGGAGCGGTCTTTTCCAGTGTTTTAGTTTCAGTGGTTGAGCAGTTTTGTGGTTCCAACGTTCAAGTATCAGGAAGTTGATAAAATGATGGTCAGACCAGTCACAGGGGAAAATGGATTCGAGATGAATGGAGTTGGGGTTGGAGATGATGAGATCCAGTGTCAATCCTAGGTTGTGTGTGGGGCTGTCGCAGAATTGGGTCATAGATAGGTCGGTTAGGAAGTTTTTGAAGGTTGTAACCGCCTGATCGTGCGGGTCATTCCAGTGGAGATTGAAGTCACCAAGGAAGATCTGGGGGGAGTGTCGGCCCAGGTTGGAGGAGATGGTTTCCATAACTTGTTCGATTAGATGGAGGTTATCACCTGGGGGGGTGGTAGAAGATGTGAAGGCTGCATAAGGGTCTGTGTGTGCTAGTGATATCTATGCATAGGTATTCACATGAGGAGAGATTAGCTGAAGGGGACTGTTTTGCTGTGAGAGAGTTGCGGAAGATACAGGCTATGCCACCTCCCAGTTTCTTAACACGGTCGAGTCTGATAATGTTGTGACTAGGAGGGACTAATAGGTCAAGGATAGGGCCAGAGGAGTCGTTGAGCCAGGTTTCTGTGAGGATAAGGATGTCCAGATCTTGGGCAAGGATGAGATCAGCAAGGTCTGTGGCATGTTTCACCGCTGATCTACAGTTAAGTAGCATGCTTTTCAGGTGTGATTTGTGCAGGGTGTATGTGGGCGCGGGTTGTGTAGTGGGGATCTGCAAGAGGTTATTGATGTTTATGGAATTGGCAATGAGTCTGGGCGCTCTATGGGGGTTGGGCGTGATGGTTTGGATGGGTTCCGCATTACCATGATTAGGGAGTGTCAAGTTAGTTGCATTTAGTGGGGCTGTTTGAGAGCATATAGCAGGGACTGAGATGTCCGAAGGAGGAGAGGAGTACTCAAGGAGGAGGGAGAGAATATCAGGTTCTGAGTATGGAGAGGAGTACTCAAGGAGGAGGGAGAGAATATCAGGTTCTGAATATGGATTTAAGGATCTAGCAAGTCTAGACGGGGCGTTAGGGTAGGGAGTGGTGTTCGAATTTTGGGCAGTGGGTTTCGGGAGGATCATATGTGGGATCTCATGTGTTGTCATGGTGGAAGAGAGATGGGGGATCTCAAGTGTGGACTTGTTGGGAGAGAGATCAAGGGCCAGCTCTTCGGTGGCCTTAATGAGTTTAAGGATGACAGTTTTGAGAGTTAGCAGTTCATGGTTTATTTCCTTGAGCTTAGAAGCAGGATCAGAGTGTGTATTATGGGTCACGTAGAGGGGAGGAGGAGGGTTGGTCAATGGGAAGGGCGGAGGGGAGTTCAGGGCAGGTGAACGGGAGGGGTGGGGGAAGTCCACTAATGGAGAGTTCCCTCTCCTAAGTACTGGCGCGTGAGGCGAGTGGGCGATGTAAGGGAGGTTAGGGGCAGGAAGGTTGAATGAGTTCCTGTTGGAAAGTGGGCAAGCCCGCTGTCTAGTGAGAGAGTTATGTAGGCAAGGGCTAGTGGGAGAGGGGGTGGGGGAAGTGTCGGCGCGTTGGTCGGAGCAAGGGATAACAAAGGCACCATGATTGTTGGCCAAAGTCTGGTCAGGTCGTGGCACAGTGGGTGAGTTAGGGGAGCCTGGGGTTGGAGGAGCTATGGTCCAGTGTGTGTTGATCGGGGTAGGTGAGGCAGTCTTCAGGCTGTGGTCCGTTAAAGAGGGAACAGGGACCTCCTGAGATGGGGTAAGGGAAGGTTCGTACCTGGATTGAGTAGGGGAGTCGCGAGAGACCAGAGATCTTTTAAAGAGTGCAAACCTGTCATCAAAGATGACCAGGCTGCGATCGGTGGCCTGAATGAGTATATTCCCATTGTTGTAGATGGATATAGTGGCATTTGCTCTAAAAGTGGGAGACTTCGTGACCGAAAGTCGTAGACCGTGAGGGAATTTTTTGGTTGAAGTGATTCTGAGTAGGGAGTGGAACGTAGATCTCCACTGAGCTCTTCTTTTAGTGTAGAAGATCAGGTCACTCGTAATAGTACCTTTTTTTGGGCAGAGGTAGGGGTCAGAGATAAGGGTTTCTGGATTGGCTTTGAGGAGTCTATGTTTCAGAGTTTTAGTCGCATTTTTGGAGAGGTTGACCAGATAGTTAATTGTGTAGCTGTTAGATCCAGACTTTTCAAGACTGGAGTCCATACTGTACTGTGTAAGAGTGGTCGTGGAGGAGAGAGCTTAGTATACGTGGCTAGGCAGTGAGGTAGGAGTGCGCAGGAGTCAACAGAGTGATCCTCCCTGAGGATATGACTAGAGGGTGCACCTTACTTTAGGCGCGGTCAGATTAGCTAGGTCAAGTAGTGAGGTATCGCATGGACGTGACCTAGTGTTGACATCATGTTGGAACATATGTCCTGCGGTAGAACCACAAATAAACGATAGGTTGGGGCCGTTACAAGATGGCTGCTATTGTGTGGTATTCCTTGTGCTGGGGGGGACCATAGTTAAATAGTAGGGAGCTGTTACAAGATGGCTGCCACTATGTTGGGAGCCGTTACAAGATGGCTGCCACCCTGCAGGAGTCTACAATGGTCTTTTAATTTGTGTTGGTTAGTCCTTTTTTACTTTTGATTTAATTTGTAAATTTATAATTTCAGCCATTATGAATCTTGCCACGTTGGAGGAGGAATGGCCTGTAAGACAATGGCAGAGGTATCTTTCCTCAGGCACTCTCTAAGGTCATGGCATGAGCAATGCATATCAAGCAAGATCTGTGCTGCCATGATTTTCCCTGAGCATCCTCACCCACATTGATTTCCCTGTTCATCCCCAACTCACTCAGGCAGATGTGGCATGAATCGGCGAGGTAATTGGGCTGAGCAGCTGCCATTTTGGCCCCTAGACCAACAGAGCACAGGCTTAGCGGTGCGAGGCACAGGGAGTTCTCACTGGCTTTGTGGGGCTCGCTCTAGTGGGAGGCGTAGTCGGATCCGGTGCTGCGCTGGGGACGCGCTAGATCCGAATCTGGGCTGGCGTCGGGACTCCTAGAGGTGTGGGGCAAGGCGGAGTTATTATTAAGTATTATTAAGCATTTACAAAATGTATTGTAATATATAAATGCTTTCTAAGACTAATGATTTATTTGAATGCAAAAAAATCAGATTTTTTTTATATTCAAGACAAAATCTGGAGATACTTAAATGTATCTTATTGTACTATAGGAAATATAACTCATTTTAGCAGTGTCACAATTGTGAGCATTTTCACTAAATAAATCCATATGTACAGACGCACTTTGTGCACTGAGAAAGTACTTTTATATTTAAACGTTATATACTAGGGATGTGATACCATCGTATTCATAGCAACTTTAAGAATGATTCCACTAGGGTATGTGATGTGTATTGGTATAGTGTGCAACTCACCCAAAAGGTTATCTGGTGTGGAAAAGGGAGCAGTATGGGCTGATTCCGGGAAGAGGTGTGGCGCAGCAGCCAGGGCGGCTGACTCTGGAACCCGGGGGCTCACAGTTCGATCCCCGGCGGCAGATCAGCCCAGCACCATGTGACTCTTGGCAAGCTCGCTTAATCTTCTCGATGGCCCCCAGCGCCTTGACACCCTCGGGTAATTGTTCGCGTTTTACAAATACTGGACATTTACATTTTGTGCCTAGGAGAAGAGCCAGGTCTTCAGTTTCTTGCAGGATTGAAGAATGAATGAGGCAGCTCTGATGTAAAGGGGTAGGTCGTTCCAGGCTTTAGGAGCGAGGTAGGAGAACACTTGCTCACTGAATCTGGTTCTGTGTATGCGGGGGGTGCTAATAGAAGTCTAGCTGATCGGAAGTGTATAGTGGTAGGTTTGTGGATTTGATGTTGATATTGAAAATGCTAAAATAATACAATTGGTAGTTAACATCACAGGTCATTCAATGATTTACCTTTTTCCACTGAATATTTAATTTGTCACTCATATTAAACTTAGGTATTACTGTTATTTTACTGTGTAATACCTATATGTTGGGTGCTGAAGTGCTTGCCTACATGGGTAACATGCTATTCTATGTATGGTATGTGGTTAGACTGGTGTCTTTATTTTGATGCTGTGTTGGAAGTGTTTCCTTGTTGTGAGAGATGACAACGTGGTTATTGTGTTATGAGAACCAACGCATATAGTGTGAAAGATTGGCACACATTTTATTGTTTTTTGGTAAGCTGGCAGCTTTGATCAGCTCTGCAGGTCCCTTTATGGTATTTGTTAAAATTACAGACCTCAAAGCTGGTTACCACACTGAATTGTTTATTAGTGGATTTTTGTTTATGTTAATGGTCCTAAGCAGGCATGGAGGTTGGAGGGAGAGATGGGCAGATCTGCTGGGACGGACTTTGTTAAACTCATCCCATACATGATTCTCAAGAAATGGACATAGAATGCATTTTGTTGGAACCTGCAGCACTGGACTAAATGAGACTCCTTTGGTGGCCAACTGTGGCAGATCTCCTCAGTTATTCCATGCACGATGAAACAATTATTAATGGTTGGTTGCTGTGGACTGCTACTGGACTAGGTGATAGACATGACTTGTAGCAGTTCTGTCATGTGAGTGTGAGAGGGTCAAGCAGTATAAAGGAATATATAAGTATGCATTTTATTTAAACTAAAATTGCTCCACAACCATTGTTATAATATTATTAGTGAGGGCCAGGTAGGGCTATGTATGAATTTACATTACTGTGCAATACCCAGCCTAGACTCACGTCAGCCCTTCATAAATAAGGCTTCCGGCTTTCCGTTTTTACTGATTTTTGCAGATAAATACATTCAGAAAACAATGTTTTTCCTGTCTGTATTTATTTTCAAAAGTGGAAAAATACTGAAAATGGTGCTTGCTGTGAGAGACTCTCCATGCTGTCTTTCAGGAATTCTAGGCAACAGCTGAGCAGATAGACAGCATGGGGAATTAAAAAACAGGATGAGATTTCCTTAAATAGGCATATGTTAACATATATTTGTAGTATAACACTAATATTTACTTGTGAGTGTAGTGTTTAGTTGACATGGCTGCTTAAGTTGCTAAATTGTGACAGGCATCCATGTATGAGTGCATGTTCAAGAGTTAAATAAACATGGGAATATACCATTTTACGGCTCCATTTATTCCCTAAACACAAAATAAATATGAATATATACCAATAAGATGGGCAAAAAATAAATATGGATAAATACAGACGGAAATGTTAATAAAATAAATACCATAAAACTGGGAGCCCTATTCATAATTTACTTGGACATAGACAGTCTCTTGCTTCAGTCATTTCTTGTCTTTATCCTTAGGAAACACGTGTATATCTCTTTTGTCATCACCACATAAGCTCATTATAAAGTACTATTTAATATTGCACCACACACTTGTTCAAAGCACATTAGATACAGACTTGCTCATAATCCTGCGACTAGCAGGGGCTCCCTCGTTTGAGGCTTGCTAGAGAGAGCAACAGTAATAAAGTAATCACCCGACAATTCCACACTGTGAGGGTGGCCTGCCTGTAATGGGAATAACATGACTTCTCCATCAGATGGGAGGTCCACAGTGTTTCCCTGTTTTTCCGATGTTAGGCAATCTACCCGGTTTGTGTACAGCAACCGATGGCTTCTATGTACCATGGTTGCATACAGAGCAGAGCATGTACAGTCTGCATAGCATCTATCAAACTCTCCAAATATGCTGGTTCTTACTAAATAATTTCTTTCTACTTCTACATAATACAGACCATCACTTCCATATTTGTGTTGGCTTGATAGAATACGTGGAGCAGAATTTTGATAGAATATCTGGCACTCGCAATCAACAGATTTTGTGCTGAGGAAATAAAGACAGATCAACAGGTTCCAGGGGTATGTGTGACAGGCCAAATGAGTTGTAAGAAATGCACGCTGCCTCATTTTCACAGACTTAAGGCCTGATTTTGATCTTGTAGGACCTGGTCCCGCCGCTGCTTTTTTGATGGTTTCACCGCCGCCTACTAAGTGGTCCGCCCGCTCTATTTAGATGCTGGCGGTTGGACAGACGAAAGACCATTGGAGTGCCGCTGACTCTGCCAGGTATGTTCACACGGGTCAATGGCACAATTGGCAAAAGCGGCTGTTGGAGGGAAGACCAGCAGTTTGTCCGCCAGGCCAATCACAATGTGCCTTCCCACAAACGTGACTGTGGCAGTAAAACCTCCACACCTGAGCTGGTGATTTGGAAAGGATATAAGGCATAAACTTACCTTTTCTCACTTTCACATTTCCTTTTCTGTCATGGACCCGATCTTTCAAGTCCTGCCGCTACTGCTTGATGACAAACAAAATCAACACTGTTGTGGACATGATTGACGGTAAGCTCCACTTTTACCTGTTACCTTTAGACTTGTCTGTGAACATTTGCACTGGACTTGTGCATTTTTAAATCTCTCTTACAAGCAACAGAATACCAATGTGCAATGCATATGTCTGTAATGTACACGTTTAAGAAATTGAGGCCAGATGCACGACCCTTACATTTTGCGACTCACAAAATGCATTGCTTTACACTCAGGCACTGTTAGCGAATCCTAATGGGGCCGCAAATTGCCTGCCTCATTAATATTCATGAGGCAGGTGCTATTTGCGACCCGATTAGGAATGGCCAGCACTCACAGAGATGGTGGCCTGCTGGGGTCAGCAGACCACCATGTTTGTGACTGCTTTTTTGATAAAGTCCCTGGACCACTGCCTGCTCTTAAAAAATATTTTCGCACACACTCACAAAGTGGAAGAGGTCCCCTGGGGATCCCCTTCCCGTTTGCGAGTGGCTTACAACCTACTTGAAGTAGGTGGTAAACTGCGAGTGTTTTGTGACCGCAAATGCGGTCGCAAAACAATCGCACATTGAAGTGCGAGTCACTATTAGGAAGGGAAGCCCTTGGCATGCCCCTTGCTAATAGCGAGTCGCAAACTCTATTTTGCTAGATAGTAATAGCTTACTGATTCGCAAAATAGGGTTTGTACATGGGGTAGGCTGATTACCCGTTTGCGACCGCAAAAAATGGTTGTACATTTGGCCCTTAAAGAAAAACACCTGTATGATCACATTGTATGTATAAATTTGGTGCAGGGTGCCTTAAAAAAAAAGGACACTTGCACAAACAAGGATATCAAATCCAAAATTCACCATACAGGTGTGTTTAAACAATTTTCGAAAATTGTCACATTAAAAACATATGCAACACACATCTTTGAGATAAGTGCAATGTAATATGATGTAGAAATTGCACTAGACAAGGTGTAACTCTTACCGTAGAAATTAACAGTAAACTCGATGTCAATCTCAAATTTGAAGTATTCAATATATACATCCATGCAACATTTCCCCTTGTTTAGTGCAAGTCCTGTAGTGTATCCAGTTTCAATAGTCACAATATTTCATAAGGTGTAATGCATATGTGCTCATACTGATCAGTAATCAAGGTGAAACAAACACACCTGTAGTAACACATTAAAAAAAATTGTAACATCAATTAGTTGGTGCAAGTGGCCCTTACTATGATGAATGTCTGCACCTAAATTCAAATGACCATCACATACTATGTTAACCAGTGTGTGCACTCAACAAAGAAGACATTAAAAAAGAATCAGTTTTTATTACCTGCGATCATGGTAAAGAAACATAAGTACTTCACATTTTACTCAGAAACATTGCTAGGAATCAAAGAATTGTAAAGAAAAATTAATGCCAGGACTAATTTGGTGAAATCAAAAGTATAGATTTATTCGACAAAATGAGATAAGTCTCTCAAAATAATATTAAAGCCAAATGGCAATTCATAAGGTTCCAACCTGTGTGCTGTTGTGCAGTGTCACAAAACGTGCCTCCTAATTCACTTCCAAGGGGAACCTCCTCAAGAAGGGGCACCTAGTAGGCAGAGCAGGCACCTCAAAGATCTTACTTGGCAGGGTGGGGGTAGGAGTGGGCTCTTGGGTTTGGGAGGGGCGGTTTGGAGTTGGGAGTGGTGCTCTTTGGTTTGGAGGGTTGGTTTGGGATGGTTCTTTTGGTTTTAGTAGGGGTGGTTTCTGTATTGAGAGGGGTGAGGTGGGATGTGAAAGGGGTGGGTTGGGATGTGGAAGGGGTGGGTTGGGTGTGGAAGGGATAGATTTGCGTTTGGTGGGGTGTATTAGGGTTTGGAAGGGGTAAGGGCAAGGGCAAAAAAGACCTCTTCTATGGGAAAATGGGTAGGATGTTTGACAGGGAGTTGGCTTTGGGCGGTAGAGGGAGAGGCAGTGTCTAATGTGCAGCTATCTGTTGAAGGTCCAGGTGCCTGTGAGTTTGGTGTATGTCATGCATGTTTCGATGTGTATTGCATCTTAGGTGCCTGTTGTTTGGGTGAATGTGGGTGTTTGAGTTTTGTGTGTCTTGATTCAAATGTGTGTGTGTTTGTGGATGGGGTGATGAATGTGGTTGTGGTGCATGTGAATGTTGTGGTGCATGTGTGTGGTGGTGGCTGTGGTATCTGCAGATGTGCTGGTGGTGGGTGTGGTGCATGTGTGCGTGGTGGTGGCTGTGGTGTCTGTGGATGTGCTGTTGGTGGGGGTGGTGCATGTTTGTGTGGTGGTGGCTGCGGTGGCTGTGGATGTACTGGTGATGGGGGTGGTGCATGTGTATGTGGTGGTGGCTGTGGTGTCTCTGGGCGTGCTGGTGGTGGTGCATGTGGGTGTGGTGGCTGTATGTGTGGTAGTATGCCTGTGATTTTTGCTGTCTCTGTGTTTATGTGTGTTTGCACTGCTTGTGTGTGTTGGAGTGGGTGTGTGCAAAGGTGTGAGTGTGCTTTGGACAGGACTGGGAATAGGGAATTGGGATGGGGAAAGGGCGGGAGGTGGGGCACAAGGTTGGGGTAGTTGGAGGCTGCCATCAGTGAGGAGGCCAGACCTTGAAAAGACCGCTGCAAGCCAGACATACCACTATGAATGCCTTCCAGGTAAGCTACCATTTGTTGTGAGGAGTGAAGTCTGGCCTATAGCGATGCTGTGGAGGAGGTCAATAGCCTCCTCACTCAGTGCAGCCCAGGGGCTTCCTCACTCAGTGCAGCCAGGGGGACAGGAGGTGAGGTGCTTGGTGCAAAAGAGACCCCAGCGATTTTAGGGGGTGGGGTTGGCCAACAGGGGCGGAGCAGGAGGGAGGGTGGAAATGGATATCTGGGTGGCAGACAAGGATGCAGGTGGAACTGGAGCAGTAGGGTCCTCCACCACTAGGGACTGGTCACTTGGGGAGGCCTCTGAAGATGTTGAGCTGGAGCCCTCCATTCCAGCTCCCTCACCTTCTGTGGCACTGTGTCCCCTCTGTGTCTGTGGTCTCACCAGGTGAGACACAGTGGGCAGCTTCTACCCCACCTATGTGGCCATCGTCTCCTGTGCTGGACATTTTTTAGAAAGGGCAAGTTCAGGGAAGTCCAGACCTCAGGTCTTTGTTGAACACAGATTGACTTTTGAGTTCCTTTTCATTGTTTATCTCTGATTGTGTTTTAGAAAATGCATCCTCAAAAAGATGACTTTGTAATGTGTCTATTTCATTATGTTTCATTATTCATCTTTTTGTTTTAATCTGTGCTAGGCATCTTCACCATGTCATCTTCATTTGGACATTTCAAAGTTGTGACATTTGCAGTTAAATGGTGCTGTTTCACATTACAAAGGGACCATGGATTGTTCCTGTGGAAGACACACACAGACTTGGTGTGCACATATCTGGTACTGAGACAACTTGCACAGTGATTGAATGAAAGTTTTTAAAATTGCATTTGACTTGTTTTCTGTTGAATGGTGGCACCAAGCCAATATGTGCTGCTTGATTTGCTCTAACCAAGTGGTAGTCGACCAAATATATAGTAATTCCCCTTCACATTGGCCAAATGAAATTTTTTTGTTAAGTGTACGAATATATTGCTGTGTCTCATCATTCTAGAAAGAACTTCTTGTAGCAGACCACCTAACGTTGGTTGTGACATTCCCCCAGATACTGTAACAGTGTATTGGACTGATCATGTGGTTACAATATTGAGTACTGCCAGGATTTAGGTGCAATTCCTATTGTGAGGCAGAAGATCTGTCTCCAACTGATGACACAATCCAATTTTCGCGCCAAAATTGTTTGAAGTCCAATGTACAAAATACAACTGGCCTCAGAAAGGTAAATGTTACCAGAAAATTGTCCACGGAGTGAATGGTAGTCAAACGCTAAAGGAATTTAGGCTTGGCATCTCTTGGTGGTAGTGGGTCTTTCCATCCTCTCCTGGTGGTCCGGATGAATGTGTGCTCCTACGAGGGGCTGGTGGATCCACAGTTGCAGGGACTGAGGTGGGTGCTGGTGTTACCTCTTGTGACAGTGCCTCCCTTTCTGTGGCTGAGGAAGATGGGCCAGATGTAGTTTGACCACAGAAATGGGAAGATGGCGCAGGAAAAGCCTTGCACATATGGGTGTAAATGTCCTGCAGCACCCCAGTCAGGGAGCCCAAATTGGAGTTCAGATTCTCCACCTGCACATTGTGCTCACTCTGCAACTACTTCATGTCCTGGAACTCTGGAAGGACATGGCCCATCATGTCTTGGGACTGATGGAGGGCTCCCAAGACTTGGTTGATGGTGGCCTTAGTGACAGAGACAACAGTGGCCTCACTATCCTGGCCCACAGGATCTTATCCATGACCCCTACCCCTACTAACCTGTGGCCTTGAGCCAGTGTGCCCCTTCTCACTGGGTCCTGGCTGAACTGCAGGTGGGGGTGGTGTTGTCTCACCTCCAGCCAAGATTGGTAACTCAAAGATGGATGTTTTGTTGCTTTGGACACAGGAAGGGGAGGTATCCGTCTGCTGAGGTATTCTAACAGCTGGGGTGGCAGGTGTAGGTGTGGGCCGAGGGAGACTCACTGGAGCTGTCTGACCAGGCAGACCAGATAGACCACGCGCTCCTCTTCATCCTGGGCTGGAGTGGAGGTATCATGAAGCACAAATGTTTGGCCACGTGCTCTGGCTGTTGGACCTATAATTAATGTAACAAAAGCAGTGTTGATTACACATCCAATGAGTTTTAAGCAAATATAATGTAGAAACCTAAAAGGGAAAAGGAATGGAATATCACGATTAGACCTTTTTTGTGGAAATGTAATTAATTACACAGTTCATGTTGTCATATAAAACTACTTCAAATAAATAGGTAAGAAGATGTCCTGAAATGAAAAAAGATAAATTAGTAAGTGTACATGAAATGAACCAACCATTCAACACAACACAGTAGAGAGGAGAAATTTAAAATTTACCATTCCAATGCCTAGCAGGATAAAAACAGAAATTTACACAATAGAGAGATGTTTAGAATTAGTCATCATAAAAAAAGCAGAGTTCAGTTTTCACATTTGGCACTTTTATTCAGCATACAATTTTACATGCCGTATATTTTTAAGGTCAGCAAATGTTTATTTGTGAAACTAATGACATCAATTCAATTACATCACAAGAAAAGGACAATATAGAAAGCTCAACACAAACAATTATCAAAAGAGAGCATTAAATAGAGATTGATCAATAAATTAAACTTTACCATAGGTGAAAATATGATAGAAAAGAGAGAATGAGCAAACTTAAATGGCAATATTATTATCACAGAACTGAAACAAGGCATCATGGTAGTAGTAGTTATTTCAATGAAACATTCACAACACTTGCAAAATTGTGACTTGAACATACCTTGTGTAAATCTGCAGTAGAAAAAGAACAGACATTTACTATGTGAAACACATATATGTTATTTGTTATTTGGAGTACAAACACTTACAAGCACCATAACATCATGTGAAATGTGATGGCTATTGAAACCTGTTATCTTAAATACAACTAAATACATTCAAACAAACAAGCCAAACAAGATGTTACTGATATATTTAGGTTTCTATGCAAAATAAATTGTTCTGAACACATTAGCAACAGCTAACTTCAAAGCAAACATGACATTTAGGTTTAGTGACACATTGAAAAGTGTAATTTACAAGCCTCCACTCCACCAGGTATTCCTGTCAAGCCTTCGGGGTGTAGGATCTGCAAGACCTCCTCCTCCCAGGGCACGAGTTGTAAGGGCGGGGCCTGGGAGACCCACCACTAGTTCTGTGGGCCTCCAGGTGACGCTTGGAGGCCAAGGAACGCACTGTGGCCCCGCAGGTTGTTCCACCTCTTACTAATTTCCTCCTGTGTGTGCAGGTTGCTTGCTACAGCATTCATGCTGTTGACTATTCTGGACCACATATCCCTTTTCTGAAATAGGGATGCATTTTGGACTTGGGCTCTAAACAATTGTTGCTCTGCTCTTATAATTTCATAAACCATTACCGACAATTCTCCCTCAGTGAAACGTGGATTTTTGTGCCCTGGCATTATCCAAGTAAATGTGATGACAAAAATTAATTAACAAGGAAATAAATGAAAGAAGAAAAAGGGAGAAGAAACAGGGAAAAACAAACAAAATAACCTGACTTCTGTGACAAAATTTTGCCATTCAAATGCCATGGTGCTCTGGAATGGTAAAGGATCATGGCCTGGTTTGGAGTGTGTTTTATAGCGTGGTATATAGGTGCAAACAATTTCCCAATACACATCGGGTGTGTGATGCTAGCATCCAGCCTACAGCCACAGGAACAGTCCAATATTAACTGCGTCCGGCGACGGAATCAGTCCGTCCGCGTGCCACCGTTGGAAGACCGCCAGCACAACTGTGAAATCTAAATCGGCTTGGCGCAATCCAGCTGCCCTAATGGCGACGGAGTACTAATCACGAGCACTGGAGTCCACTCCGCATGGCAGCGGTGAGCCACGTATGCAGCAGTAAACACTGTTGACGCGGATGGAGAGTCAGCCAGCATGCATCTAAATAGGGCGGGAGGACCGCTGTCAGGTTGATGGGGTACTTGGGCCCACCGTGGCGGCAGGATGGCGGTAGTACCACCAAGATCTAACTCAGGCCCTTACACATTTTTATGCCATTTGTATTTACCGCTTTGGATGAGCTTGTTCATTCTAAAACTTTGTGATCAGGTTGAAACTGTTGCCTTTTTTGCCGATTGATAATATGTGATCACCATGCCCCGCAGTACAGAAGCCAATGTTCCCTTGATTGACAGAAGGCCTCATCATTAGGATCTTGGTACAGATATCCTTTTCAAACACATTCTTTGTATAAGCCATATAACAAATGCGTCAGTGTGAGCATCGATAGGGAGGAAATGAGCCAACACCAACAGGCTACAGAGTCCAAGTTTTAGGTTTGGGTGTACCAGGAAAGGAAAGCCCTTACCATCAGCAGGGGTGGGGAAGGAGGTGTTATGGGGCAGGTGTGCCCTTAGAAATACACCTCCATTAAAGTAGACCTCCTGAAGGAAGTGAATAGTTTAGTAAGCAGAAAGCAAACTCTCATATTAGAAATCCTAATTTATTATTAAATGTCTACATAATATTGTGTTTATTATGATACTAATTAATGACCGATGGTGGAACTATAGTTGTCTGGGAAAGTGCTGCTCAACCGTACGCTCCAGCGGAAAGTAAATAAACATCTGTGGACTAAGAATGTATTAGTGAGGCATCAGCATCCAGCAAAGACGGTGATTTGCACTCCAACACAATAGTCTTTACATGTCAAAGTCTTCACAGTTTCATAATATATGTTATGTCAGTGCACAGATCTCTCGTAATTCCTACAACATGTGGAGAGGAGTATTTATTTTCCATTACCCCATGTCCTGAATCTGTGCTTCCTAATAAAATCACATACTGTGAATTATGTTGTCATTGTATTCTAACGTTTATGTAGCACTCCACACCACAATGTGGGGCACCTAACTGCATTTTCAGAGTGACAGTATGCTACGCCAATGGGGAATGTGTGGTTGGCAGAGTATTGTACTTGTTGTGACCGTATGTAGGAACAACTTTAGTATCTTGTGTGAAAAACCTTATGCGGTGCATTTATCTTGTCTTGGGGCACAGCGTCTAGCATTGTGAGGGATTGGCGCAAAAATATAATTATAATTAGGACTAAAACATAAGCAGCAACACAGCCCCCGCCTATCCAAAGGAGCACAAGGGTACTCGGAGCAAGATTAATCCACATGGCAATATGTGCAAGACAGGGATGCTGTCAAATAGGTAAAGTGATGCCAAAAGGGCAAGAATGGGAGTTGTTGACATGAGCAGTGGTCAAGCACCTTTTTAAAAGGAGGGGATACTGCGTATTGCTGTAGAAAAACACCTCATGAATGAGGAAAGAATTGGAAAAGTAATCAAGGCTGGCAAACTGAGCAGAAACTACTTAATCAAATCTCAAAATGGCATAGATTTCACTAGAGGTGGGCGAGGCACTAAAAGCACGAGCCAGGCTTGAGCCAGATGCCTGACTCTGGTTCATCTCAAGGTCTCCTTGGACCCTCGAACCAAAAACGAGCCAAGCTTTCATGTGACTTCTACCTGTTAACCACTCTAATCTGGTTCACTGACAAAATATCGACTACCAAAATATCTACATACAAAAATATTGAGTCAAAAATATCGAGTTTAAAAAGATCAACTCCCTATACTTATAATTAAAATTACAAAAATATCGGAAAAAAAATAGTTTGCACTAATATAGTTGTTTAAAATATCAATGTTTAAATATATATAAATGTAAATAATAAACATTAATTAAATTAAATAATAATACTTATATAACTAAAATTAAATATATTTAATACATTTTTTGAAAAATATAACAATTATCATTTAAAAAAGTAAAACAAACATATATATTAATATACCTATTTTTATTTACATATATCTAATTAAAACAATTACAAAATTAATATTTTTAATTTATATTATTTTTTAATACTTTTTTAAATGTAATAATATAAAAAAAATATATATATACATATATCCAATAACATAAAATATTTAAAAAACAAACCATTGTAATTGCAAATAAAAAAACTCTAAATCAAAATTTAGAATTTACTTAAAATAAATAAATGTTAAAAACATTAATAATTATAATAATTATAATTTTAAATAACCAAAACTTATTAATATAAATTGAAACAATATAAAGTAAACTACAAAATGTATCAATTAATACATATACTATTTCAAATACAACTTATAAATAGTAGACAAAGGGGCCTATTAGGATGGCGGGCGGACTTCAGTCTGCCCGCCACCCTAGCGGTGCTGGGACCGGCCGCTAGCGGTGCGGCGGTCCCGCACCACCAATTAGGATGCGACCGCCACTCTGGCGGTCGCATCCCGCATCTCTGACATTGCGGCGGGTGCTGCTGTAAGCAGCACCCGCCGCAATGCCAAAGAGGCATGTTGTGCATTGCCATGCACAACGTGACAGGCACCGCGCGGTGCCTGCCACCTTGAGCATGGCAATGTAGGGGGGTACCATAGGTACCCCCCAAGTGCAGCCCCCCACCCCCCCGGGGGCCCGCAACGGGACCCCACAGCAATTCCCGCCAGCCCTTTCATGGCGGCATCGCCACCATGAAAAGGCCGGAACCACCAGGCATCATAATATGGCACTATATTATGCCCGAGTTCCGCCCGGCCGGCAATCGTGACAATTGCCGACCGGCGGAAAAGCGGCGGACGGACTTTCCGTCCGCCGCGGTACCCCCGCCATAGTAATATGGCGGGGGGTAAATTATGTTGTGATGGCGGGCGGATCGCCACCGCCGGCCGGGCGGTGGCGATCCGCCCGCCATCATAATGACCCCCATAGTGTCAAACCCAGGTGATGTAAACTTTGCAAATCCCAGTACAGTCAATGCAACAGTAGGGAAAGTGCTGGATGTCGGAGGGGTAAAATTTACTATTCCCAGTCCACTTAGTACAACAGAAGGGAAAGGGTTGGACTGCGGAGGGGTAAAATGTACTAGTCCCACTACAATGAGTGCAACAGTAGGGAAATTGTTGGATTGCAGAGGGGTAAAATTTACTATTGCCACTCCAGTCAGTGCAACAGTAGGGAAAGTTTTGTATTGTAGAGGGGTACAACTTACTATTCCCACTCCAGTCAGTACAACAGTAGGGAAAGTGTTGGATTGCGGAGGGGTGTAATGTCAGTCAGTCAAATAGCTTTATTTCGATAAACATGTATCTTAAAAGCATTAACTATCTTACATTATTCAACGAGGACATTAGAAATTACCAGAAAGACATCAATTAGTAACAAAAACCCAATATAATCATTTTGTACATCACAATACCTGATAAAAAATTAGGAGCAGAGTATAAAAAGAGTTTAAAACATCATAAAAATAATTTAATTCTAGTGCAATTTATCATAAAAATAAGTTCGTTCTAACGCATTTTCATTAGATGGATACGATTTCAGTTTTTGTTTAGCAAGAAAATAGCTATGTTATAAATTACAATACAATATACATCTGTGCAAAACAAGGCTAAAAGGCATCATAAAAACATGGTAATTCATTGGGGTGCTAAACGCAAAAATTTGAACCTTATAATCCAGGCACAACTGAGATATTTTGCAACGCCACAGGCAAAGAGGGTGCGTGCATCTGATTTTAGGATGCGTAATGCAGTGCGATGCTCTTGTGTGCCCAATTGTCTGCAGATAGGTTTAAGCCATCTCGTTCTAGCATTCTTATAAGCAGGGCAGGCAAACATAAGATGGGCTAAGCTCTCGGTTGGTGCTCTACAGCAGGGACACCCTGCTGGTGTCTGATATGGTGCACCCCATTTTTCAGTTAGCTCCCGAACCGGGAGCGAACCTACCCTGAACTGTATAAAGAATGCTCTATCCCGTGGTGACTGAATAAAATCTAAATATGGTTCAAAAAAAATATGTTGCTTGTGAAGATAAAATTCTTCTGTGAGTCTTCCTACCCTTTGACTACTGAGTTCCTGGGCATTAACCCAAGCCCAATAAGACCTTTTAAGATCAGCCTTGCAAGGTGGAGTTTGCGTTTCCCATGACTCTTTGAACCCAAGAGCAAGAAGAGTTTTTTTAAGCTTAAGCACCCAGCCAATTCTTTGGTTGCCATCCAAGGCCATCACTTCATTGAGCGCGGAGGCATAGCTAGCTAGCTCTGGAGTTCGGCACAAACGAGCCCAAAATAACAATGGCCGTAGCCTGGCTATATCTTTAAAGGAGTGCCTACCCATATCACTCATTAGTGGCTTCAGAGGAACGTTGCGGGGAAGCATCACCAGATCTCTAAAAAATTTGTGTTCAGATCTGCTGATGCTATCCACATTCTCGAAGCCCCATAATTCGGCACCATAAAGTGCCGAACTAAGTGCTTTGGCTGCATAAATTGTTAAGGCAGGGGCCACAGGTCTGCTCTGTGAGGAGCCATGTTCTCTTATTAATGCTCCTGCCACGCGTTTATGGTTTAAGAGCATTTTATCAATGTGGTATTTCCACTGCATTGTCTCAGCTAACCTTAATCCTAAGTAGTCAAATGTTGTTACTTTCTCCAAGCTAATTCCGTCTAAAGTAAAATTGCCTCTATGTGACCTGTAGGGATTGAACACCATTAGTTTAGTCTTTGTAGTATAAATAATCAGCCCCCGGGACTCGCAAAAGAGGTAGAATCTATCTAGAAGTTTTTGTAACCCTACTGGTGTCTTAGAGATAAGCAGAGTATCATCTGCGAAGAGAAGGGTAGGGACCCTATCACCAGCCAGGGCAGGGGCGTCAGATGGAAACTCTTGAAGAAAGCTAACCACCCCGTTCATATATAAAGAGAACAGGGTGGGAGCCAGGACGCATCCCTGACAAACCCCTCTGTTCACAGGGATCCTATCCGTTTTTTGTCCTTGGGACCCCCACCTCACTTGGGCATAATTGCCCTTGTGTAGGCGAACCAGCAGGTTAAGTAACAATGGTGGCATACCCATTTCATCTAACAGGTGCCATAGCCGCTCACGGGGAACTAGGTCAAAGGCAGTCTTTAGGTCGATAAACGCCAAATAAAGACTGCCCTGGCCTATTAAGACCACCTTCCAATAAATTAAAAGCAGCCTAAATGCTTGGTCCACCGTCCCTGTGCAGGCCCTAAATCCCGCTTGATATTGGGAGAGAATATTCTCTTCATCCACCCATTGGTGGATTCTCTGCAGTAGCACTCTGCCAACTATTTTCTGCATAGCATCGATCAGACTGATCGGGCGATAATTATCAGGATCGTCTCTGGCACCTTTTTTAAAAATAGGGACCACCTCTGCACCCTTTCATGACTCCGGTACTGCACAGCCCCTCGCAATAGAATTAATTAAAAGCATAACATAGTTTGCCCAGTTAGTGGAGTCAGCAAGAAAGAGATCTCCTGGGAGACCATCAGGACCCGGGGCTTTTGCTGGAACTATTTTCTTTATGGCAGCCTCCACTTCCTCAAGAGTGAAGAGATCAGCAGTATTCAAGGTAGAATGGGGACTCAAATAAGTATGTAAACCCTCTTCAAGGGATAAATCAGTCCCAGAGTAGAGCTTTCGAAAATGATTAAACCAATCCTGACTTGTAATATGGTTAGGAATAAGTTTTGCATCCTTGTTTCCTGAGCACCTAACCATATTCCAGAAGAGGTTGGGGTCTCTAGCTACACTTGCCTCTTTTAAATTCTGCCAATGGGACTCGTCCCACTCCAGCTTAGCACGGTGGGTAGCAGTTTTATAATTCTTTCTAGATTCCTTCACTAAGGAGCAATCTTTATTTTTAATTGCTAAGACCAAGGCCTTCTTTTTCGCTCTACAATCCCCATTATACCAAGAATTGGGCTTTTTAGCACCACCGCTCAGTCTAGGTGTATTATTCACTATAAAATACATACCAATCTGATCTACCAATCTGCTGTATAAATTCGGAATCTTAGCCAGACCATCTACTTCACCAAGAGCTTCCAGCAATAAAACGGTGTTTATGCTCAATACGTGACTAATGCCCGTCATCGACGGTTCATGTGTCACGATTCTAGGCCATTTAAGGAACCTTCTACATCCTGAAGGAATCAATTCCTTCGTAATCATGAAGGGCCCTTGGGTCTGATTTGGGGAACAGAGAAAGGCAGAAGGGGTTTCCATGCTTAGACTAAGCGTATTGTGATCACTGTCAGAAGAAATTAGCACTTCCATATCTATTATCAGATTCCAGAGTCTCAAATCTACTAATATGTAGTCAATGCGTGAGGGACAGTTTACTCTATTGAATGTGTTCGCTCCTAGAGCATCGGAAGCTGTTCTACCATTCACTGCCCTCAATCCAATTTCTAGGGCAAGTGCATTAATCTGAATTACGATTTGGGACCATTTCTTAATCGGAGGTATATTTAGCAATGGGACACCCCACTTCGTGTCTTCTTCCTCATTCCCCAACAGGTCCTCAGAATCTAGTGGCTCAAAAGTGCAATTAAAATCTCCTGCTATCATAACAAACGAATCTGATGGACGTCCAGCGAGCTCATGTTCCAGGGAAGAAACAATATTCGACATTTTACCCCCTGGTGTACCCCTTATGTAAACATTGAACAGCTCAATAGTTTTACCACCCCTGGCTCCTTTAATCGAAAGCCACATTATATCTGGGCTGTCACAGTGATGTTCAAGGATTTTGCAGCCCAAATCGATCTTTATCCAAATAATGAGGCCTCCAGAGGGCCGCCCTCTCCCCTTAAAAATAGCGGATCTAAAAAAAACAAGTGTAGCCAGATTTATATAATGGTGTCAAGCTCCATGTCTCTTGGAATATGCAGATGTGATGTTCTTCAATCAGGTCATTCCAATCAGGGAGAGACATTTTGCTTTGGAGACCTGCAATATTCCAAGACAGGATTTTAAGTTGTGGCGCTAAAGACCCATCACAAGCTAAAAACTGTCTTGTCGAAAAAGGTGGAACAGGAGGCGGAGCAGAAATATTCAGAAATGTAGCATCCCCCTGTTTCGTTGGACTACAACTTTGATCACCATTATGGCTATTTGATTGTATCAGAATCAGGGGATCACCAAGAGACCTACTCGGACAAATAATATTAGGGGCACTCTGTTTGTTAATGGTTGGGGTAAGATCTAAATTCTGTCGGGATTGATAAGCGTAACATAGTCAATCAACCGCCTCTAAAGTAGAGCCTCCTGGTATAGGTAATGGCTTTAGACTATCCTGAGCCCTAGCCCCACCAGTTGTCGAAAAGCGCCTGATCTGAATAGACGAAGAATCTGGGGAGCAAGTTCTATACTCTAAGGCCAGGAGGTTCTCTGCTAAATCTGGGCTGGAGAGAGTAAGTTCGATACAGTCAGTGAGCTGATCGTTTAACATGCATCTCCGTGCTCTGACTATATCTTCCCTGATCAATGAACGGCAACACCTGACATGACGTATCCAATGTATGGACTTGTTTATCAAGGAATCAGAGTTCTCGTATCGTGAACCTATTTTGGGAACATTAACCATGAAAACTATATGCGCTTTCGTAGGAAAACGAGATAATTGCTTACTTTGCTGGGGAGGTATATTTCTAGCCAAAGATGGAACCGGTAAAGCTTCAACCGATCCTCTGCCATTGTCGACAGCCTTGAGATAAGGATCTTTATGCAATGCCTTTGAAAAGAGAGTTCCTAATGGACCTGCTGGGTTAGTAGGCGGAGCCTTAACGGCTCGTCCCATGGAGAATGTGGAAGCTGATTGCTGGTCACTATCTACTAAACCTCCCGATATTAATGACTGACACAGATTAGATGGTGCACGAATGTCTGATGTTTGTAATATATTATTAGGAGTTAGGAGTTTAACAGTGGCCACAAGCTCCGTGATCATCACTTTCATAGATCCGACCTCTTTCTGAAGTAATTTAATAACTTGCAAGAGGGTCTTTAATGAGAAGGGACAAGTGTCATCCGTCACGTTTGGGCTTTTCTCCAAGGTTGTCATGAGAGCAGAGGGTTGAGCTTCTTCACAAGTTTCATATTCCCCTGCCAATGGTGAGAAGCGATTGGCACAGATGACTATGGGTTCAATATGACAACTCGCACCCCGGGCAGGGGAAATAGGTAGTTGGAAAGATGCATCGGTCACTAGATGCAATTCGGGGCCTGATCGTGCGATCTCCTTGGAAGCCACTGGATCCTTGCGGTAGATTTTCTGAAACATTGATGGGATAGTGGTTGGGCGCGGGTCAGTAGGTTGTCTTGCTGATAGAGAGTTAGCGGGGTCGGAAGGGATTAGTGAGTCAGCTGGTGAATCAACTCCCAAAAGCCCTTCACACTCAGTAATGAGGTTATCTATTCTGTTCATAACACAGCTATCGGTCAGATCTGCTTTTTTTGCTATTTTCCTGACCTTTCTCCCTTTATCTTTCTCATCAGCGTGTACACTTGTCCTCCCTGCCCCTTCCGTAGTTTTCCTTTTGCCCATTTTAATGCCAGGCGAAATAGGTAGCAAAGAAAAAATAAACAAAAGTATCCTATGCCAAACAAGGGATAGCGAGCTTCAGAACATTACAACATTTCCACTAGTTCCAACAGCTTTATAAATCCCTGGAGCAAGTAAGTCACGACTATATAGCAAAGCCCAATATTCAAGGCGACACACAATACCTTTAGAGTTTTCTAGTTCATGTCCCAAACAGCAGGTAAAAGAGGTCTGGCCCTGCCCTGCCTCTTCCTGGCAATGACGGGCAAGGACGGGCCCGCCCTTGGCCCGGGCTTTGCCCGGGCGCGGCCCGCATGCGTCCCGCGCCGCGGGGGGAGAGGCAGCGCTTTATGCGCGATGTTGAGCGCCTCCCTCTCGCAGGCAGCAGGTGTGTACGGCGCTCTGATCTCTGGGGCTTGTAGTCCCCTCACAGATGATGGACGCTGTGGGGCAAAGAGAGCAGGAGTAGCAGGTGGACCCTGGGACACCAGTCCCACCAGGGCAGGAAACAAACACCTTCACCGCCGCTGCGGTGTCAGAGCAGCCAGAATAGCGTCCCGCGCCGCGGGGGGAGAGGCAGCGCTTTATGCGCGATGTTGAGCGCCTCCCTCTCGCAGGCAGCAGGTGTGTATGGCGCTCTGATCTCTGGGGCTTGTAGTCCCCTCACAGATGATGGACGCTGTGGGGCAAAGAGAGCAGGAGTAGCAGGTGGACCCTGGGACACCAGTCCCACCAGGGCAGGAAACAAACACCTTCACCGCCGCTGCGGTGTCAGAGCAGCCAGAATAGGGGTGTAATGTGCTATTCCCACTCCAGTCAGTGTAACAGTAGGGAAACATAAACAATATTTTAATTACATATTTACATATTTAATTATCATTTAAACGATTATTACAAATTAACAATATTTATTTATTATTATAATTTACTGCACATCCTTTACCTATACATCAACCACAACACCCCCCAAAAAATATATATTACACAATTTACATAATTAATGATCAATTAAATAATTATTTATAATAAAATATCATTTTTAAATAATTATAATGAATTTACTTCCCACCCTATACCCATACAAAACCTACAACCTGCACATTAAATGTAACTTAAAAAAAAATATTTGTACAATTAACATAAATAGTTATCAATGAAATAATTATAAATATTTAAAAATGAATGATTAATAAATTATAATTAATTAACTTCCCACCCAATACCCCTACAAAACACAGAATCCACACCTCAAACTTTAAACAAAACAGTTAATTAGACTATTCAGATAAATAATTATCATTTAAATAATTACAAATTAATTCTAAATTAAACTATAATTAATTTACTTTCCACCATATAGCCCTACAAAACCCACAACCCACACCTAGAACTTAAAAAACAAAAAATGCTAATTGTACAATTAACATAAATAATTATCAATTAAATAATTTATATTAACTAAAAAATATTAATTAATTCATTATAATTAATTTACTTCCCACCCTATACCCCTACAAAACCCACAACCCGCACCTAAAACTTAACTAAAAAAATATTACTTATACAATTAACTTAAATAATTATCAATTAAATAATTAGTAATAATTTAAAATTTTTATTAATTATTTTTAAATAATTTACTTTGCACCCTATTCCCCTATAAACCCCACAACCTGCTACGGTACTAAAAATAACAAAAATCAATTGCATTAAATTTAAAAACTACTATTAATTTACAAACCATATTAAAAAAATGAACAATATTTAAACAAACATTTTATAACATATACAATTAACATATTTATTAAAATACACAAAAATAATAAAAAATCGATATTATTAACAACAATATTTTTAACATCGATATTACTTACCTTAAAATCGATATTCTTGTCCACGATATCTTTGCTCACAATATTTCTGTGTCACAATGTTTCCAACTCGATATTTGTGTCAGTCGATATTATTGACTCGATATTTTCTCTGAACACCCTCCAAACTAATGCTCAAGGGAGCTGTGACCTTTGATGGATTAAAAAACAGGATAGAGAAAGATGTATCATCTAGTGGCTGATTTGCACAATGTGAAACTAGAAAACCCGGGGTTAATCCTGGCTTTTCTGCTTGACCAAATTGTGTGTTCCTAGCAAATATTTTATTTCTCCAAGCTCATTTTTCTTCATTATCACATATAAAAGCACCTTCAAATACATGAGTTCAAGATTTGTGCTCTAAAACCACCTCTTGCCGTTGATTTTTTAGACTGGAATATTTCTTCGTGCATAATAAAAACCTAGGCCACATACAGCTTATATATATATACCTGACTTGCCTTTTAGTTCACTAGTAGCACTGTCGTCTTCGGAGGAGTTAGGCATAAATGTTTCTAAGTTTATGGCTATCAATTTTAATAAATGCCTCTCAAGGCAGTGATATAAATAGATGTACTAAGGTGAATTACTTTTTTGAATGAGGCTTGTTCATATTTTTACATGATATTAGTTGCTTGACTTACATGCTCAATATTTTCCAAGTTCGGCTCGTGCACGGGCTCTTAGAGCCAATCCAGACCCTTGGCTCGGCTCCCTGTTAATTTCTTGACTCATCCACCTCTCAATTTCATATACTCCAGCTAGACTGAAAGAGGAAAAACCTTTTAGTGGAAGTTTGCACTCCACAACCCCTCTCGTGCTCCCAAAGGGTCCTGATGGAGAACAAGCACCAGATGGATGACACTATCAGCCCGATTACGATGTCGGGCGGAGAGCCTTCTCCTGTAGGCCTTTCTGACATAGAAAGGCTGTTGGAAAGTGTCTTTGGGGCCCCCTTGCAGGGCGTCCTTCCCTATGGGTTCTGGGCGGCACCGCAAAACATTCCTGCACCGCCCGCTGCACAAGCTGCCATTGGGATATGGATGTTTCTGAACACTCACAGGGCGGTCGCATCCAAATCCGGCGGTTCGAATCACGACCTATGGTCATTCGGTTCCAGACCGGAACGGCGTCCGCCCAACATCGTAATTAGGCACTTAAGGGGTGATTACGATGGCGGTGAACCCGCCACCGGCAGCCTGCCGGTGGCAGGGTCACCGCCATCGTAAGGCCTTTTTCCACCCGCCAGCGGTGTGCCTGGCGGACGGAAAGCCTGCCCGCCACGGGTCCGACAGAGGCAAATCGTTACGATTGCCTGTCGGACCCACCCCACATCCACAAAATGGTGGTGGTGCCTAGCAGCCACCGTCCGCCAGATTTGGATGCTGCTTCAAGACAGCCTTTCAATGGCAGTTCAACCGCCATTCAAAGGCTGGCGGAGATGTACTTTGGGGGCCCATTGCGGGCCCCCCTTGTGCAGGGGCATGGGAATTGTGCACTTGGGGGGCACCTATGGTACCCCCCTACATTTCCCTGCACCAGGTCGCAGGCACCGCGTGGTGCCTGCCACATAGTGCAGGGAAATGCAAACAGTGCATTTTGAATATTGTGGCGGGTGCTGCAGCCAGCAGCACCCGCTGCAATGTTAAAGATAGACGATGTGACCACCACGGTGGCGGTCGCATTGTGATATCATGTGCGGGACCGCCGCCTTACAGGCGGCTGGTCCCAATTCCCGCAACAATGGTGGACGGACTTATGTCCGTCCGCCATCGTAATCACCCCCTTAGTTGGGTCATGCCTCAGATCAGTGCCCAGAGTGAGAGACGAAGCTCATGGTAGGTTGCTGCTCACACAACACAAGGACGAGTCATCACACCCCTCAGGTTAACCCAACAGTAGTTTGTAATTGGATCTCACAGGCGGTGGAACATCTTTCCACACCTCTCTCTAACAAGCGAGTGAGACACACCCCTTCCAAACCTTGGTTCTCTAGTGAGCTTAAGGAGCTAAACCAATCCTGTAAAAAACTGGAGCGCAGCTGGAGACAGGCCTACTGCCCACTGGCTAAAATAGCGCTTAGGAAATCCCAGAAAGAGTACTATGCTGCTATCAAGATGGCTAAAGGCAACTTTTACACGGAGCGCATTGCTCAGTCCAAAAATAACTCAAAAGAAATTTTTTCCATCGTTCAAAGTTTTCTGAATCCTTGCGCAGAACGTATTGCCTTCCCTGCCTCCAACTCTTGGTGTGAGAAGCTGTCCGGGTTTCTTTATAGATAAGATTCAAATGATCCAGGATAGTTTCGGGACAAGTATTCAAGGGCAGGAGGGACTCACTATTCAGAATGCCCCGGCCTCGGACTCAGCCCCTTTCTCTCTGATGGGTTTTTCACCCATCCCCCTGCTAGATTCTTTGGCCATTCTCAAATACCTGAAATCTGGTTCACCAGCCGATCCTTGTTTAGCTAGGTATTTAGCAGCAGCTGCCGAGGTGGTCAACCCCGAAGTTAATAATATCATTAACATATCACTTCAGACCGCCACAGTCCCACACGAGTGGAAACAGGCTAAACTAACTACTCCCGCTGTTGAAAAAGCCCTCTTTAAATCCTGCTATGTTGGCCAGCTACCGACCCATCTCTCTCCTCCCGGCAGTGGCGAAAGTGTGCGAGAAGGCAGTTTAGAAACAACTTTCCAACTTTGTTGAGACTTCCAGTGCCCTCCACCCAGCCCAGTCAGGATTTATGGCCACATACAGCACTGAGACGGCACTTGTGGAGATGTCGGAGGCTATTAGAGAATGCTTGGATGCAGCCGGCAGAGCGGCCCTGATTTTATTGGATCTCTCTGCCGCCTTCGACACGGTGCCTCATCGTCAACTTCTGGCCCGTCTCTCTAACATCGGAATCTCTGGCTCTGCTTGGGACTGGATTAAATCCTTTTTAGAGGATAGAACACAGCAGGTATGGCTGCCCCCGTTCTCCTCGTCTACAAGAAAGGTGACTACGGGAGTTCCGCAAGGCTCCACTTTAAGCCCCCTTCTCTTCAACGTTTACATCACGCCTCTAATCTATCTGGCGGAGGAGCTGGGAGCTAAGATCATAGCTTACGCTGATGATACTCAGCTCCTCTTTACGTGGAAGGAAAAAGACGTGTCCCCGGACTTAGCCAAAAACTGTCTCTCAGCCGTTTTTGGCTGGCTTGCAAGGGCTCAGCTCAAATGCAATGAGGAAAAGTCTGAGGTCCTTCTTTATGGGTCTTTTCCTCCCCATTTTAGAGAAGACCTATGGCCTGCAGACTACCCCAGGCCGAACTCAACTGGCAGTCCGGTGAAGAATTTGGGGGTCTGGTTTAGCGAGGACCTCAAATTCTCACCGCAGATAAAAAAAACTGGCCGGAGTGTGCTTCGGCACACTGAAATCAGTGAGAAAATTTCTGCCATTGCTGCCTAGATCGGCTAAGGAAATGGTGATCCGTGCCCTCATTTTGTCACGTATTGTTTACGCCAATGTGTTGTATATTGGCCTTCCCGGATACCAGCTAAAAAAGCTGCAAACTATTCAAAACGCAGCAGCAAGAGTGTTGTTGGGTAAGCCGGGCAGATCAAGTACAAGGCAACACCTCCGGGATTTGCATTGGCTCCCTGTGGTGCAACGCGTTTTGTTCAAGGCCCTTACCCTTGCTCACAGGGCCTTATACAAATCGGGGCCGCCATATTTGAGGAGACGCTTTGTCTTCTATGAGCCCCAAAGACATCTGAGATCAGCAGCACAATGCCTTGCAGTTATCCCCCGTTTCCACCTTGCTCGAACGGGGGGCTGCTCTCTTTCCTTCAAGGCGGCCAAGGCTTGGAATGCCCTCCCATATGAACTGCGACACACTCAGGATCTCAGGCTGTTTAAAAATCAGTTAAAGACCTTGCTTTTCAACTAAAAGCTCAGCTCCTTCTACCGCAGTTTCTCCCGTCTCCTGTAGTTGGCTCTCGCGCCGGGACACTCATGAGTATCCGTGCGCGCTACAAGTGATGAATAACATAACATAACATAGATCCAATAGATCCTTGCTCTTTCCAGTTTTACAAAAGGAGGCATACTCCTGCGTTTCATGAATTTCCTCCCAGATAACTTCCACTTTCGTTATTAGTAGGGACTGATATTTCAGGGTAAAAAAGACACAATGTGGTGAAAGGAGACGTACCTTACTTCCTTTGGTTCAGCTAGGATGGCATCCTGAAGAGCAATCTGCTCTCCCTTTTCCACAGGGCCGGAGGTCAGAAGAGGCAGAAAGCAAATTCTTTTATTGCCTCCAAGAGCAAAAGAAAGTTCAGCAATAGAGGTGAGAAGGGCAGAACTGGTTAGAGAAGAACAACAGGGAGAGTGGTGTAGAGTGAAGCCAGTGTGGTGAGGGGAAGATAGGGGAACCAACAGCAGACAAGGGGAAAGAACCCCTTTAAAGGAGGACAAACAGTACATATACATGGTGAAAAGGACAGACAGTTAGATCTACAGCCCCTAAAAACAGGTTTCTAGATGCTTTACCTAGCCGTCGTGTAGATCCTACTAATCCGTAGGATCTGCGCATTGTTTGGACAACATAAATTAGGGGCTTGGTGTCAAGACTGATTCCGTACACCCCGCAGGATATGTTGGCTTTTAGACCAGCTAGCTCACAGTGTCACCGTAAGCCCCCCTAACCTGTCAGGGAGCGAATGGTTCCTGGCAACCACTGAACATGACAACCCTGACCCCTCAGGGATCGTGGAAACAGTACAGAACTTTGCACTCAGCCACTCGTGCTTACTTATTCTCAGAGAACTATATACAGAATACACAGTGGGACGTTTTCAATAATATTTATTGAACCAACGTTATTCTTGCATAGAGTTTGTGAGCTGCAATGATTAGTAGACAGAAGAAGATAAACGTGATTACAAGCACCAATAGCGTAAATAGTAGATAGAGTTTTACCATGTGCTAAAACAATATATATATGCAGGCATATAAAACAAGGCAGCAATCAAGCGTACTCCTACTTTGCGAGCCCTACTCTAAGTGTAACTAGAGTGTGTGTAGGTGTTTTGCCAAGAATACGCCAAAGGATGATCCACCCCCATTACCTGATGGGATAGAATGAAGGACCCCGTCTTGGTCACTAACTGGACACCCCTCACAAGATGTCAGACCTCTGTGTGGTGATTTCTCAGCACGGAAGGACCTCGGTTTCAGCAGAAGTGCCTCCTCTGCTAATCTATCGGGATACTCATCTTTTATAATAGAAAGCAGCCTTGCGATGTGCGTATAGATTAGTGATGTTATGGATATGTAGTTAGCCCTGTCACTCCGTGGATGAAGTTAGTGATGACATTTGTACATTGTGCGAAACGAGACCTTGTACATGATGTTCAGGGCGTTGTGATAATGTTGTGCGAAGCTAGATGTGTAACCAAGTTTCATTTCAGGGACCCTAATCCAACACTGTCGTGCACGCAAATATGTGCAAAAGATCACAGCTGAAAATGTTATTTGTGAGGACAATGTAAGAAATAAGCTGCTTCGTTACATGGGCCTAACCTGGGAATATAACACCCACTCCTCATACTAAGGGTCGATATCTAAAAAGCTATCTAAAAAGCCGGCAGACAATTTTAAAAACGTTAAAAACTACTCTTAAAAACATTTAAAAAGCGGGCTTCCCTTTAAAATATTTATTAAAAAGTCTTTAAGTTATTATATCATTTAAGATCCGAAGCACTCAGAAAGCCATTGTGCCTAGAAAAAGAAAAAGCTGTTTTGGTTAATTTTGTTGAAAAAAGAGACCAAATTGTTCCCACACGGAAAAGGCCAATTAGTTATGTGTTCCGAGTGGTAGATGCAACATTGCTGTTGCCCACATCCGCAGACGTTCCCAGAGGTGCACCTCGTAGCATGTTTATGGAGCAAAGGTGATTCCATCCAGTTCCCACAGCAGCTGCTGAGGGAGCCATCGTATCCCACAAGTTTTCCGCAGAGCTGTAGTTCACATCACTAGGAACTGAAGTATCCCAGGGTGGCTCTAAGAATGCATTAATCATCAATGGAATATGCTGGGGCCAGCAACACGCATGGGCCTTTAAGGGGTCCATCAGTACTTCAGTGTCCGGTGGCGCAACCAATGCTGATCTGAGACATATATGCAGGACGCAATCGTGGCTGCACATCAGACAGCAGAAGACAGGTTGTATGCAGTCAAGCCAGACCGGCCTGAACGATAAGAACCAATGCTTATTTAGTTCTTGAAGCCAAGGTGTGCTGAAGCAGTGTATTATGTGCTCTGGCAACGCAGCACTAACAGGGCTGTCTCCATTCTGAGTTGAACTGGGACGTCCATTGCAGAGCAGATAAAATAAAATCAGGATTCCCGGCACAAGTAGGAGGACAAGCGGGAGCCCTCCAAAAACTCTTCCCAACACGGAGTGTATAAAAGATGGTATAACTCCGAAAACTGTCTGAAAGGTGCTAACCAAACCAGATCCGATACATTTTAAAAAGTGCAGTATTCCTTTCGTATCAGACATGGTAAAGATACGATGGACCAGCTCCCCAAAATGCAGCGGGAAGTTAGTGTGGAGTAGTGTCTGTATCTCATACGAGGACCTTGCAACTTGGAGATCAAACGTCTCTTTGGCTGAAGTTAAGGCCACATCTTTTTGCAAGAGAATGGCTTTCAGTTTGCTTAGGGAATCAAATTTTATATTGGAAACATTTATTGAAGGCCTTAGCGCTGCCTCCCTACCTGTGTAGGAAGGTGGAAACAGTACGTGTGTACAACAAGCGACTATGGAATTAACCTTCACTAGATAAGTGATGCCCGGTTCCATTCCACAGCAACCTTGATCATTCAGCATCGAAAAGCTCCCATTCGAGTGCAGCCTGAATACAGGATGAATCACGGCAGATGGGGAACCCTTCAGATAACAAGACAAGTTTGTTACTGATGCATTGCATGCCCCGTGGAGAGAAATGTCCTTGCAAACCAAGGAGTCGCCTAAGGCATCTTCGCAGTCGGAGCCACTAAGAAAAACTTCTGTGCCCCCATTCCTGCATCTAAACCTGAATGGTAATTCCCAATAGTCGTGCACATATTCTTCCCCTAGCACTTCATATCTGCCTACCTGTTGATATTGGTGACAATATTGGAACTGAAAGGTCGTGACCGATGGGCGATGTAACAATGGATTATCCAGTCAGTGGATGGTGTCTCAGCCATGATGAAAGGTTATTGGTCTAATTTTTCAATGAGCAACATGGTATACTTCGCATCTCTACGCGCCATTGTTATCTGTCTTTCTGTTAAGTTGGTATGCTGAAAACAGATTTGTACTGTTGATCTAACGCCATGGCATGTGGCCAGAACGTAACGTTTGTAACGTCCAGCTCAGTATTAGTATTGACCCTAATTGTGACTGTCTATGTTGTAAAATAGACATGTCTTGCTGTATTATGTCAATTGCGGAAGACACTATGTTGCCCAGTGAATACATTCTGGATGATAAAGTGGTCATACTGTTGTCAACCACAGCCAAAACCTTTTCTAAATTAACCCTATCAATCTAGCGCAATCTCTCAGCAGCTTCCTATTGAGAGATCTTCCACAGGTCGTTGTATATTCTGTACAAAAATCGCTTTTGATGTGGATTCCAGGGGCCTAATAAATAAATCCCTGAGATCCATGTCATCAGGAAGAAGGGACAAGTGTTGTTTCACCTGGGAGAGTGTTGAGGTTTGTAGCCAATCTAGGCATTATTTCCCAACACTATATGACATAATCACCCCGAGTGTTCTGTTTGTACATATTGCTGATCAGGCCTATTGATCCTAAACCCTTCGGTGTTACTCCCGAATCTGGATTGACACCTGTTTGTGTCCGCAGGCCAAACCAATCATCCCTTCCAATTGGGGTCTGATGAATTGGAAGAACCATTCCATTTCATGGTATTTAATGCAGCCTCACAGTAATGTGTTAAGTGCTGCCAATTCTCAAAGCATGAGAATGCAGGAATACGTGGTGTGTTCTAATCCTTTATTTTTGCTATACCAAGACATGAAGGGGGAAATGTACAAGGAAGTGGCGGAGTGCTGCGTTAGCCTCCTTGGCTTAACACCGCACTCCGCCACTTCTGAAACGCAAGGCTGCACCATATTTACAAGAATGTGGTGCAGCCTTCCGTTTCCCCCTGCGATGGCGCTAAGTTTAGCAACTTAGCGCCAACGCAGGCACGGGGTGTCTGTGTGTAGGGGAGGATTGTTTATGCACAGGAAGGTGTTCCTTCCTGCACATAAACAATCCTAAAATGCCATTCTGTCACTTTCATGTGTGCTACTTCATGCAGCAGACATGAAAGTGACAAAATGGCATTTTTTTTAAAGGTTTGTTTATGTACAGAAAGGGACACCTTCCTGTACATAAACAAACCATGGCATTTTGCTTTTTCCATGTGTGCTGCACAAGGCAGCACACAAGGAAAAAGCAAAAACGAGGAGAAATAATGCATTTCTCCTCGTTTCGCCAACTTAAGACCAGGATTTACCTGGTCTTAATTTTGGCGCTGCCTCCTATGTACGCCACCCTTGTACATAGGGGGCAGCGTCAAAATGAATGGGTGTTGCGGAGGAACGCCCACCGCAACAACTACTGCCCACCCCTTTCAAGCTAACCATAGCGTGAAAGGGGGCCTTATGTACAAGGCAGCATTAAGCCACTTAACGTGGCTTAACGCTGCCTTGTACATAAGGCGCAGCCCCTATCGCCACCACAACATCAGTAAAAGTGACATTGTGGTGGCGATAGGGGCTTGTACATATGCCCCGAAGTTTGTTGCACTGTTTTGTTCAGGAAAATCATTTGATGTGGTATGAGGCATGCTCTAAATAAGGCATCCGTTTCCTGAACCTGCCAATCTTTGTCCCCCAGATAGATTTTGCGTCTTTAGTGTCTTTCCAAAAGTCGAAATACTGTATAGACAGTTGGGAAATAAAGGAAGCAGAGTATATCAGCTTGGTGTTTGTTAGCATATTTTTCTTTGTAGGTGTAGGTGCAAACCTACAGTAATACGAAGCTGGGTCTGATGTTTCAAAACCTGAAAAATAAACACATTTCTGTGTAAAAGTATATGAACTACCTTTCGGCGGTGTTGGGCAGTGTTCCCATTGTGTGTAATTATAAATAGGGTGTGGGATTCTACCTTTATGTAAAAAATGGTGACCATAATGCTGGTAACAGAACATGTCTTCAAAATTGCTTGTTCCATCATACAATTCATCATTAGAAAATGCAACTGATTGCTCTAAATCTGAAAGCAAATTATGCACAGTTTCAATGTCCCAATCTTCAGAAAAAGTACAAGAGGTGATGATGTCATTTAAAGAAATTTTAACGTTGGATAAATGGAAAGATGATGTGCGCAAGTGGGGTGTGGCGGAAGAATGTCGCCTCAGGGCAGTAAGAGTGGATGAGAACGCCGAGAGAGATTTGACAGAATGGGGACAAATGCTAACAGAAGTGTCCGTGACAATAACCCAGAGCAACGATGGAATTGCACCTACACAGTCACTCACCCACACTTCGCCGGTACTCGCCACAGAAATATGCTAACGGGCCACTCACACACACCTTAAATTAGTTATGCCAGCCGGCCTGAATGCCCATAAAACAAGTAATAGTGCCGCCGATTGCTGCCGGGGGGATGAGGGGGTTTCATGTTTCCTGTTATATGTTCTATGATTATTATTTAAAAAAAATTAAAGTTCATTGCAGTATATAGTAATTCACTATGTGAGTGGAGGATGCAGTACATCGTCCTGCAAAAAAACAAATATAAAAAAAGGAAAAAAAAGGAGGGGATTGCCGCAATGTAATACGTACACGATTAATGTACATGATGTGATATGATGCAATATTAACAATAAAAACAAGTTTAAAAAAAAGAAACAAAATTTTAAGCAAATAAGGAATTTGCAAAAGTTCAGTAGGACCATACACATCATACGATACCCTGTCCCATACAATTCATTCAGAAACTGGAACTGCTGTAATGTTCACCAGGGACAGGTCCCTCAGTTCATGGTGCTATGATGCATGTGGTTTAAGAACTATGGGGCAGATTTACAAGAAAGTGACGCATCTGTAGAGGTGCGTCACTTTCCCGGCCCCACCCTGAGAAACCCTTGCGCCACCATGGATGCGCCGTATTTACAATACGGCGCACTGTGGCGCAAGGATTGACAGATGCGTCAGAAATTCTGACGCATCTGTTGGGGCAAAAGTCACGCATTGCTGGTGTTGTGTTGGAAGCATGACGCAACTCCAGCAATGCATGGGGAGGCCTATCCTCATTGTGTTGCGTCACTCCTTACGCCTGCTCCAAGCAGGCGTAAGGTTTTGACGCAGTGGCGTCCTAGAAGTGGCGCAGTAAAATCTTGTAGATTTCACTGCTTCACTTCTACGAGGCTTTTTTGCATGGGAACGCTCACCCTGCATACATTATACCTGATGAAGGTATAATGTGACGCAGGGCTTTACAATGTGACGCATCTCCCTAGATGCGTCACGTTGTAAATGGGCCGCATTTTTATGTCGCCGCTGCGTCACAAAAAGTGCCGCAACGGTGGCGCAAAAATGACGCAAGGATCTTGTAAATCTGCCCCCAAGTTCTTAAGTTGTACTTCGGAGCTTTCTGGGAGAAAGTGTCCATTCAGAAGTAGGAAAAAGACAGTCACTATACCAATCCAAAGTACCAGGAAAAGTAATCCGATTGTAATCCAGAGATGTATCCAGGGAACAACAAAGTAAGTCTTCTTCAGCCAAAATAGAAAGCATGCACTTGTAGCTTGAAAGGGAGAGGCGGTGTTGGCAGTTCAGGTTCACTTGGATCTGATGAAAAATCATCATAATTTATTTATTTATTTATTTATTTATTTATTTATTTATGCGTTTTTATATAGCGCGGACTTTACCCGAGGGTGTCAGAGCGCTTCACAACAGGATCAGCAACATTACATAAGGAGGAGGATACAAATGAGCATAATACAAAGACACGCGTTACATTGCATGAGGAAAAAGTGACAATTGTGCAAAAACAAACAAACCAAATACAAAAAGAGGAATAAGTTCCAATAGGAAAAAGTGACAGATGTGCATGAAACATGGGATACCAAATACAAATGGAGGTATAATACTGCAATAAATGGCAGTCACACATGACACACTGGGAAGGCGCTTCTATAGGCTTGGAGTGCAGAATTTCCTATAGTGGAAGAACTTCCTTGAGGTAGTAGAGAGGGCGTGGATTCAGCAGGGGGTACATGGGGTACAAAATATATGATACATGGGGTACAAAATACACTAAAGGCAAAATACTGTAATAAGTGGCAGTAACTCAAAGCACACTGAGAAGGCCCTTCTATAGGCTTGGAGTACAGAATTCCTATCATGGAAGAGCTTCCTTGAGGTAGTAGAGAGGGCGTGACTTCACAGGGGACTTATAATGGGGGGAACACGCACATAAAAACCAACACAACACATAAAATAAGGAATGAACAGACAAAAGTACAACTTTATACTGACGAGCGGACTTCCTAGAGGGGCCTAAGACCGAACGTATTAGTTCTGGAAGTGTCTTTGGAATAGAAGAGACTTGAGGTCAGCTTTGAAGATCCGGGTAGAGGAGGTGGCACGGAGCAGTGGGGAAGCGAGTTCCAGATTCTCACCGCATTGCCCGAGAAGGATTGAGCCATCGATCTTTCCCTTTTGAAGACGGGGGGCTCAAGCAGAAGCTTTTCCGCATTGCGAGAAGGGCGAGAGCCACCGGACAATTTCAGTTTATTCGCCAGGTAACGAGGGGAGGACGTGTGTAAGGCTTTGTGTGTGATGCAGGCAGTTTTGTAAATAGATCTTGCCTCGATTGGAAGCCATCGCAGAGAGGACAGGATAGGAGTGATGTGGTCGCTTCGTTTAGACCCTGAAATGAAGCGAGCTGCTGAATGGAGGATGGATTTGAGAGGGGAGAGGTGGGATTTGGGTAGGCCAGTCAGAAGAGAATTGCAGTAATCCAGTCTTGAGAGAACCAGAGATTGTACCAAGGTTTTTAAGTCTTTCTCCGGGAAGAAGCGACGGATCCCCCACAGAAGGCGCAGCTGGTACCGTGCATTCTTAGCAATAGAGTTGATGTGGGCGATTAGGTTGAGTCTTTTGTCGAGAATGACACCTAGGGATTTAGCGCTGTCAACAATGATGGGTTTGTTGTTGAGAAGGTTCAGCTGATCCATCCAAGATTGAACAGGAGGAGGTGAGAGAGAGGTAGAGAGGAGGAGGAATTCAGTTTTGTCGGGATTCAGAATGAGTTGGTGAGCTGACATCCAGTTGTGAATAGAGTTGAGGGTAGAATTGAGTAGGGAGAGATCGTGTGCGGAGGACACCTTAAGGTAGATTTGCGTGTCGTCCGCATACAGATGGTAAAGGATCCCAGATTTGCTTAGGAGGTTCCCTAAAGGTTCCAGGTAGAGATTAAACAAGGTGGGTGCCAGTATAGAACCTTGAGGGACGCCTTGACCTACGGCAACAGGAGATGAAAGACTGTTCCCTATCTTGATCATTTGGGATCTGTCCGAGAGGAAAGAGGCAAACCATTTGAGCACAGTGCCATCCAGACCCATTCTCTGTTGAAGAGTGTTGAGGAGGGTGCTATGATTAACCGTGTCAAAGGCTGCAGAGAGGTCTAGCAGAATCAGAAGACATGAATCCCCAGCGTCGAGTATATGCAGCGCATCGTCAATCACTTGCAGCATGGCTGTTTCAGTGCTGCAATTTTGGATGAAGCCAGACTGGAAGACGTCGAGGAGGTTATTGTCCATAATATGTGAGGAAAGTTGTTTCGCGACACATTTTTCGGTGATTTTCGACAGAAAAGGGAGGTTGGAGATAGGGCGGAAGTTGTTGAGGTCGTTCGCATCCGCGGCGGTTTTTTTTAGAAGAGGGGTGACCTGACCTGATTTGAGGGTAACCGGGAGGGAGCCTTGACTGAGGAAGAGATTGACTAGCCTGGTCCAGTAAGAGAGAGTATAGGTATAGAAATCGATGGCGATGTCGCTAGGGATGGGGTCGGAGGAATGGTTGGAGGGTTTAGTTTCGCGGATGCATTTGAGGAGGTCATCTTCCGAGATGACGTCAAAGTTCTGCCAGGTGACCAAGGATTTCCGCTCCTCCATGGGGGGGGTGGGCGACCTGATCCACCAGAGCTTTGACCTTTTCATCGAAGAAGATAGCGAAATCTGCTGCTTTCTTTGAGGAATCCTCAGGCTTAATGGTTGGAGGAGAACAGTTTGGGTTTTTGAAGAGGTCAAAAAGTTTTTTGGGTCTGTTTTTAGCCGAGTCAAGGAGGGATCTGAAATGTGATGCTTTTTCCAGGAAGATGTGATTGTGATATATGCATCTTGCTGAGCGTAAAAGAGAGAGATTAGCGGTGGAAGGAGATTTTCTCCAATGCTTCTCCAGGAATCTAAGGTTTTTCCTTTCATCGTAGAGCGCTTTATTGAACCAAGGTGCTGAGGGGGTGGGTCTTTTCCTTTTGCTTTGGAGAGGAGCAACAATGTCGATTTCGACTGCTAGTACTGAGAGGCACTGAGAAGTGAGATCGTTGACATCCACGCTAGGGTCTAGTCTAGGAAGTGCCCGCATAGCGGAATCACAAAAGTGTCAAGATCAATGCTCTTAGTGTTACGGAACCAGGTAATAGCTCTTTTAGGTTGGCCGAGAGTTATAACGTGCGATAGGTGAAAGCGGAAGGGAATGAGGAGGTGGTCAGACCAGTCTACATGGATGGGGGGAGCAGTGGTCAGCAGGTCTTCTTTGGATATGACAAGGTCCAGAATAGAGCCCTTAGAATGTGTGGTTTCCGAGCAATGTTGGAGGAGATCATTGGCTGAGAGAAAGGAGGCAAGCTTGTTGGCAGCCGAGTCTTCCAAGGAGCCCCAGTGGAGATTAAAGTCACCCAGGAAGATCTGTCTGTCACTTTGAGAGAGTTGGTCACTGATGAAGTCAGTCAGTTCCTCCACAAAGGAAGAGCAGTAACCAGGCGGGTGGTAGATGGCATGGAATCTAAAGGGTGAGCCGTGATGTATTTGAAGTTCTAGGGAAAGGCATTCGAATGTACGGAAGAGGGTGGTAGGGAAGGCTTTCATTTGAAGGGAGTTTCTGAAGATGATAGCGACACCTCCTCCAGTTTTGTCTGCCCTGTCATTTCTGAGGATAGAATAGTCAGTGGGTACCAACAGATCAAACAAAGTATGAGAGGAGTCATTAAACCAGGTCTCAGTGAGGAAGATCATGTCAAGATTTTGGTGAGTGATAGTATCAGAGATTTCCACTTTGTGTTTGACTGCAGATCTGCAGTTGTGGAGCAAACAGTGCAGCTCTGACGCAGATGTTTTGGTGAAGGGGGTGTTAGGGTTGTTCAGGGAGATAGGGATAAGATTCTTCAATGAGGGAGCCCGGCAAGAGGGAGGTTGGTGAGGTCTGACAGAGGAGATGACCTGAATAGGAAACTGCGTAAAATTCTTAGGAGAGGAGGGCGGAGAGGGAGTGACGTTGGTGGTCTTGAGGCTGGCCCGTAAGTTGGTGATGTCTGCAGAGGGCAGACTGTGATTGGTTTTATTGGGGTGCGGGAGCAAGGGACTCCTCGGGAGGGTGTTAGGGACAGGGGATAACTTGGCGCTTAAACGTGAGATGGACGCTACCAGCTGGGAGATGGAATAGATGAGAGAATCCAGTTTATTTTCCAGAGAGAGGAGAGCTGAGCATGGAGTGTTAGGTGGCTCGGTGGATAAAGAAGGGAGTGCAGAGGGTGAGGGAGGACAGGGAGGGGTGGGGGAACGAGTAGAGGGCGGTGGTGCAGAAGGTAAGGGAGGACAGGGCGGGCTGGAGGAGCAGGATATGAGATGGAGTGCAGAGGGTGAGGGAGGACGGGGCGGGGTGGTGGAATGGGATAAGTGAGGGAGTGCAGAGGGTGAGGGAGGGAGGGGAGGGGTGGGGGAATGGGTGGGGGGTTGGGGAGCAAGGGAAGAGGGTGAGGAACGATGGTGAACAGAGGGAGTGGAAGGTGAAACAGTGGTGGGAAGAGAAATATTTTTACTGGAGTTGAACAGAGGGGAAGAGAAGAGGGCATACGTCCGAGGAGGAAGTTGAGGAGTAGGAGGGGGGATAAAAGAGGGCCGGAGGTAAGGGGAGAAGAGGGGAGACGAGACTGACCCGGGCGGGGTGGGCGGGGGGACAGATGAGGTCCGAATGTGCGTGGATCCGAAAGAAAAGGGGGCTGTAAAGGAGGGGGAGGGCAGGGGGTCCGAGGAGGGCCAGAGGAATGGGGAGAAAGGAGAGGATGGTGCAAGATAGGTACTGTAGGCTATGCAAGGCGAATGTAGGGGGACAGGTAACAGGTGGAGTGGGGGGAATTGACTAGAGGGAAACTGAGGGAGAAGCAAGGGACTGCAAGGTCGGAGGGAGAGACGAGGAAGGAATTGTCAGGGAGGGAGATAAGGTTGGGAAGCAAGGGAAGAGGAAGGTGGGGTTGAGGATAGATGGGAGGTGGAAGAGGAGAATTTAGGGTACGGGGGACGGGGAAGAGCGGAAAGGGATGAGGCGAAAGGGGGAGGTAAGGGGGAAGGTAAGGACAGTTGATGGGAAGACCAGGTTGTAAGAGAGGTGAATTAAGAGGGGGCGGAGGGCAGATTTAGTGGGATTAGGGGGCGGTGAAAATGTTGGAGAATCGAGCAGGTGTAGGGTGGGGAGGGGGGTGGAGGCCAGAGGCCGGAAAGATAAGATAGGGGGAGGGGCATTTTGGGAGGGGGAAGAGAGGGAGATGAGGGAGCAGTGACTGGGGGGAACAAAGGGTAGACCTGCGCCTCCCGGGATAGCGGCCTACTGGAGTAACGGGGGTCTGGGGGGAGAAAGGGAGAAAGGAGAGGAGTTCAAAGAAGAGTTGGGGGAGATCATAGTTGTGTGGGTTGGACGAAGGGAGTGGAAGAGATGGTCGAAGAGGGAGAGACAGGAGTCTGTCGCTTGAATCATGACGGTGCCATTGTTGTAGAGTGTTATGGTGAGCGAGCCCTTAAAGTTCGTGGAGGGGAAATTTTTAGCCGCTGTCCATGCGGGATAGGTGAGGAGGAGGAGACGTTGAAGAAATTGAAGAAGCTGGTGGACCAGGAAGGGATGTCATGGGTGAAAAAAATTAAGTCATTTTTTAGCTTCCCTAGGTGCCCATTATGGAATTGATCAACAAAGAGGGAATCAGGGAAGTGTTCAATGGTGTTGTGCTTGAACCGTTTTGCTGCTGCTTTGGACAGATTGGGGGGATAGATGACTTTGAAGCAGTTAACTCCCGACTTAATCCGAATGGAAGCCATGGTAGGGAGAGGAGGGCCACTAGGGTAGCGATAGATCAGAAAAGAATAATATGAAGAGGAGGGCACATAAGCCGGAAGACGAGTGAGGATAATCCAATGAGATAGCGGTCAGGAGGCTACTAGACATGTAGGGCCAGGGCCTCTGGTCTAACTCCCTAATAAGACATCGTACCGGTGGGATAGAAGGCTGGCTTGTCTCCAGCAGTGGAGAGGGTGTGGGATCATACCGGGGCAAACCCTACCACCCGGGATTGGGACCTCCCAGTGTGGAAACCCGCATGGAAATGGGAGTCGCCTATAGGATCGCAGTGATGGGGAAGGACATTCTTTGGCTCCCCAGGGAGGAGGCCCAAATGGACACCATACCTCAACCAAGAGCACAGTTAGAGGAGAGCAAAGTGGACGCCAATTATGTGCATTACTCATCCCATGGGCCACCGATCGAGCCAGGACAGCCCAATCGGAAACTGGCAATCTCAAAGAGGGGCTCAAATGTCCTATGACCCAAAAGTTCCGGGCGCGCTGCCTAAGCAGCGAAGGTCAAGGGTGCGCAATCTGCGCAGGTCTCAATGTTGCAGCTGGCACTATGTGCTGCGCAGCTGTGAAGGACCAGGCGCGCTGCCTAGGCAGCGAAGGTCAAGGGTGCGCAATCTGCGCAGGTCTAAACGTTGCAGCTGGCACTAAGTGCTGCGCAGCTGTGAAGGTCCGGGCGTGCTGCCTAAGCAGCGAAAGTTAAGGGTGCACAATCTGCGCAGGTCTAACTGTTGCAGCTGGCACTAAGTGCTGCGCAGCTGTGAAGGTCAGGGCTAAAGGAGGGCATCTCACTACTAACAGCCAAGGTATGACCCCCAACCCAGGTCTAAACGTTGCAGCTGGCACTAAGTGCTGCGCAGCTGTGAAGGTCAGGGCTAAGGGAGGGCATTTCACTCCTAACTGCCCAGCTCAACATTAGCCTAAACGGTGCAGCTTCCCACTACTTGCTGGGCAGCTGTGAAGTGAAAAGGCCTGGCACTAACCGTGCCTTTGGGGCCTCACTAGCCTCTGCAGCCACAGCATCGCCACCAACAGGGGCAGAGGGGCTGCAGCAAGTCGACTCGAGGTCATGAGAGTAACAGACAGTCTGTTGGTCAGTGTGTGAGGAGGTACTCTGCTGATGTGTCTGCCTTTTCGCCGCTCCTATTGCTGGTCTGGCGCTATAATTAAATTTAAATTTTCCCAGTGTTGCCCCGTACTCCGCTGTAACAAAGTGTCCTGCCTGGGCGCCATTTTAGGGTCAGGCAGCATGGAGCATCTACTTCGGCCCGGGAGGCCCCATTGTCCGTTACTTCTCAGGGAGAAGGAGGGGGGGCAGGTAGAAGGCAGCGATAGGAGGGTGGTCACTCTCCCGCATGGCCGGTTCCCCCCGCCTCCGCGCTGTAGCTGGAGCACTCACCGGTTCAGCCGATCGTACTCCCGTTCACTAGCGGGTGCTCACTGTGTGTGAGTTGCGTCACGTCCCTCTGTCAGCGGGCGCAGCGTCTCAGGGCCTCCCGATTCGATCTCTGGCCTCACCGTATAATTTTTTTAACATCGGCCTTCGGCCCAGTCGCGAGAATCTCTGTGGGCCCTCTGCGTCCTCTCTAGTCTTCAGGCCGCTCATGCCGTCCAGTACTCTTGCAATCACCAGCCGTAGCAAGCGCACGCTCGCTCGCTCGCGGTGCTCACTGAGTTATGAGCATGTTAATGAGCGCGGCAACTCCGACTGTGCGGGCGGATGCCCATCAGTACCGGGAGACATGTCGTCCTTGATGTGGCCCTTCAGCATCTCTGAGGGTCCCTGTGGCGCACCGCCCCCTACTATGTAGGGGGCGGTGAAGGGAGGTGCTGCTACTTACACGGACCCGAAGTAGCCAGACCCTGTACAGTCTATTCTTGGCAGCTCAGCCGGTTTTGTACAACTGGTAGATGACTCGATCTGTGGCATGTTTACATACACGCCGTCAATTTTTCGAATAGAAATTTCTATACTTTTTGATTGTACAATTACAGTTGTTTCAACAGGGAGAAGTATCATTTTATTGTCGTTTACAGCTTCTCTTTGGAAATTGGAGTCTTCAGTCATTATTAAAGCTTCCATCTGAACTTCCTGTACGGTAGCGAGAGGAGTGTGGCGGCCACCCAGGAGCCCAAGTGGTCTACTGTTGAGAATCGGCCACATAGTGTTGTTTGATAAAATCAATTGAGACAAACCTTTTGTCTCTGCAACAGGCAAGCGGCAGAAGAAGTACAGTCCTGGTACCTTTGACAGCCAGGACAGGTACAGGCGCTCTGTAGGATAGCCCAAATTCTTTTTTGCCCACAATTTTCTCTCTGACCAGGTCCCCAATCTTTGGGACCCATGCAGATTTTGCCGATACTGTTTTTACTTCCCCAGTGGCGGTGCATTTTACTTGGACGTAGCTTTGTAAAGCTTGGTATTTTCTAAGGTCCTGTAAAACATCCAGACGATCATTGATGTCAAATGGGATCTTAGCGCCACTGTGCTGACACTATTGAGGTCGGATACCCACATCCTCACCCCAAACAGGAGTTCATAAGGTGTACGAACCCACAGGGATTTTCTTGGCATGTTATTAGGTGCCCTCTGGAACCAATATAGATGATTGACCCAACTGCCACCCGAGCCAAATACCCTCGCTGTCAAGGATTGGTTTAAGTTACTGTTTTTCCTTTCAACGACCCAAGTTCCCTCGGGATGGCACAGTTAGGAATACCGCAAGGCCACACCCAAACTTCCCATGGCTTCTTTATAAGCCCGAGAGCTAAATGCCGGACCCTGGTTGGAATGTAGTGTGCCAATTGAGTAAGTGCTGATAAAGACCGAGCGCTGGGGCCAAACCCACAGGAATCTGGAGCATGAATCTACTGCCACCAAGATATACTTGTAAGCCCTGTCTGAGTGTACGGGGCTGCAGTGATCCAAATATACACACACAAGAGGTTTGTCTGAGATCAATAAAGGTGTTTCTGGGGGACATGCTACTGTGGAGCCCTTCATCTGACGGCAGATGTCACATTTGAGGACAAAGCCCTTGGTCTGCTTAGTAAGACCTGGCCATCAATAGCGCTGCTTTAGTAGTGAAACTTAAGCAGTTATCCCTGCATGAGCTGAACCCAAACCCTCATGTGTAGCTAGTATCAATCCCAATCTGTGATCAGTGTTTGGTATTACTCTATCCCCCACTCCTGGAATCTGAGCATACAGAATGTTTTGTGCATCTAACTTGTAGGAGTACTTGAGTGGAAAACCTTTCGGCAGGGCTAAGCTGCTGCACGTGGCATTGACAGCTATCATAGTTGTTTCGTCTATTATTGCAGCTTTGGCAGCAGTGTGTACTGTGCCTTGGCGGCTTCATCCGCCACTGAATTCCCTTCTTCATGGACCCCAACACGTTGATGACTCAGTGTATGAATAACATGAGCCCGTGGCTGGCCTTCTTTCAGCTGTGCCACCTTTTCCCAGAGCATCTTGTGCTTTACTGTGCAACCTTTGGAATCCCTAAATCCATTCTGGACCCAATAATGTAAACATTCGTTATAGGACTGGACATAGTAAAATTAATCACACACAGTCAGTGTGGGGAATTCACGATCCGTTTTTTGTTGTGCCGGTATCAGAGCTTTCAGTTTCGCCAGCTGCACCGTACAATCCCCTAGGGATTGAGTGTGTGTTTTTCCAGGATGGAACTTTACGTCCTGCATGCACCCTTTTACAATTGTGCATACCGCAGAATATTGTTGTTTCGTTCCTACGGCCGGCTGGGCAGATCCATCGGTGTAAATGATACATTCATATCGATCTAGAGGAATTATTTCATTTGGCAGAGGATATTCTTGTTCATACTGCAAAAATGCTTGTGTTTGTAATGTAGAGTCAAATCTATAATCTACATCTATTGCAGTGAGAGTGTTAGCCCACTGAATCCATTGTGGATGTAATGCTTTAGCATTCGTGATTCTTGCCTTTGTAACGGCCTCTAGGGTCGGTCCCGGGGCATGACAATTATGCCTTTCCCCTGCGCCAGTGCTCTCTCTCTCACTACAGCAGTCTGTACCGCTGTGAGTATTTTCTCAGTTGGTGCAAAATGCATTTCAGCGTTCGTGTACAAATGTGATTTGTATGCAATAGGGACTGTATTGCCTTCATTGAAAGTGATATAAGTGTACCCGGTTGGTCATGTGACTGCACAGATCACCAGGTTAATTGTGTTAACACATGTATGTAAATGTTTAGAAGCTATCATGTCAGCTTGTACGGAACGCAGAGTATTTGTATGTTCCTGTGTCCAATGATGTACTGAAAATCAGGTCTAATTAAATCGTAGAAAGGTTTCACCCTTTCTGCGTAATCCAAAATGTATGTCCTGCCAAAATTCAAAAATCCTAAAATAGGTTGTAGTCTTTATAGAGTCATTGGAGGTTGGAGCAGTGCACATTTTTCTAAAATTGTTCCGCCAGGCTTTTGCCTTCACTTGACAATTTTACCCTAAAAGTAGGACACCGAGGTGGGCAATTTTTAAATAAAATTTGTATACCAGGTGGGCGAACCCAAGAATTATGTGGTTCACCCTAGACAAGTGTTCCATTAATTAATCGTCCGTCAGATAGATGTCATCTACAAAGGACAATGCCCCCTCATCAAAATTTTGAAGTAACTATTACCCTTGCTGAAAACAGTCCGGGTTGTTCCTATACCCTTGTAGTAATCAACAAAATTGGTATTCATAGCCTAGCGCCGAGAATGCTGTCAAATATCTACTCCCAGGTGCTATATTGTGGCAGATAAATCCATTTGAGATGTCTAGTGTTGTTTTCTATTTTTTCAGCACAATGTTATTCATTAGTGCGGCACTATGTGCATTTTGTACTGCAACTGTTCTTGTGGATGCGTTTAAATGTCTGTAATCTAAGACCAAACTATATGAATTTATCGGCTTTCATTACGGGAAACAAAGGATTATACATAGGTGAGGTGCAATTCTCTATCACACCCTGGTACTCAAGTTGATCTAGGATCTCCCTGACTTGTTTATTTGCCTCATGTTAAATCGGGTATTGTCTCTGTGGTTGAGGAATTGATTTTAATGGAATTTCGTGATGAGGTGACTCGTCATCCCACCCAACATGATTGGGGTAAAGTGCAGGAGCTAACGCTAACGCCCACTCCTGTGTGTATGAATTTTTAACTGATTCTGGTACGAGGTAGGAGAAAGCAGATAAAATAACTTCTTCCCCCATTGGGCAATTCAATACGAAATCAGGTGGCCAATCTTTTTGGGCCAAAAGAATATTGTAACCATTTGTCAGGTTCTCTTAAAAGAGACCTTTAACTTCCTGGGTATGTCTCCCTCCATTTGGAGCATATAAACAATGTGGGACTCTTACCCTTGTATCAGGAGTTTCCACGGTGATATGCTCACTCAGCACTGATACCCCCAGATAATCCAACAGGTTCTGGCGAGCTATTGTGACTTCTGCCACGCTGTCCAGCATCGTCGCTGCCCATTCCCTGTTCAGAAGCTGTGTCGTCAGTAGCCTGAGCATTTCTAGTTTTAATCCCAGCTACCTTTTTCTTTTTAATTTGAGGTTTAGACGTCTTTTGTTTGTCTTCTTGTTTAATGATGTATTCCGAAGTGCAATGTGATATGGGGTAGGGCGCCTTTAAACCAATTAATGTGCTCTTGGTAAGTTAATGGGACTTCTAAGCCCACGTATGGGAAATACTAATCAGGTGGTTCAACTTCAATGTATTCATGAAATAACCGTGTGCGTGCATCTGCAGGCGGGAATTTAACCCAAGAATAGAATACCTCTGTTCTGAATGCTTCGTGTACCTCAACCACGAAGGTAACCTCTTCACCTGTTGCCTGGAGGCCATCTTGTAATAATTTCATGGTAACTGCCTGTCTGCAATTTTCTGAAATATTTAGAGCCACTACCTGCTCTTTAACGTCCTCACTTTGTTCGGTCATTGTCAGAGAGGTAGTTTTTAGCTAGACTTTTATAGATAAAGTATGCACAATGTGGGAAATTATAATCCTCCAAGCTTGATTAACCTACAGCCAATTCATGGGATATACCTACTCAGCTGAGGCAGAATTATCTCCCTTCCCACTACGGACGTCTCCTGTTTAAATGTGAGTAGGGGTCTCTGAGAAAGCACGACTGAACTACTCAGATTGACCGTTAGATAAGAGCCTAACCAACGTTGGGCGCCATGTCGTGTGGTTCCTACTAATCCGTAGGATCTGCGCATTGTGTGGACAACATAAATTAGGGGCTTGGTGTCAAGACTGATTCTGGACACCCCCGCAGGATATGTTGGCCTATAGACAGGCTAGCTCACAGTGCCACCGTACCCCCTCTAACCTGTCAGGGAGTGAATCGTTTCTGGCTACCACTGAACATGACAACCCTGACCCCTCAGGAATTGTGGAAACAGCAGAACTTTTCACTCTGTCACTCGTGCTTACTTATTCTCAGAGAAATATACAGGGAATACACAGTGGGACGTTTTCAATAATATTTATTGAACCAATACGTGTGCTGCAATGATTAGGAGACAGAAGCAGATAAACGTGATTACATAGCGTAAATAGTAGATAGAGTTCTACCATGGTGCAAAAACAATATATATATATATATATATGCAGGCATGTAAAACAAGGCGGCAATCGAGCGTACTCTTCCTATGCGAACCCTGCTCTAAGTTTACCTAGAGTGTGTGTAGGTGTAGAGCCAAGGGACAATCCAACCCAATTACCTGATGGGATATAATGAAGGACCCCGTCTTGGTCATGAACCGGACACCCCATACGAGATGTCAGACCGCTGCGTGGTGATTTCCAGCATGCAAGGACCTTGGTGTCAGCTAAAGTGCCTCCACTGCTAATCCATCGGGATGCTCCACTTTTTTAATAGAAAGCAGCCTTATGATGTGCATATAGATTAGTGATGTCATTGATATGTAGATAGCCCTGCCGCCCCAATAGTGATGACATTTCTACATAGTGCGAAACGAGACCTTGTACATGATGTTCAGTACGTTGTGATAATGTTGTGCGAAACTAGATGTGTAAACAAGTTTAGTTTCAGGGAAACTAATCCAACATTGTTGTGCATGCAAATATGTGCAAAAGGTCACAGCTGAAAATGTTATTGGTGAGGACAATGTAAGAAATAAGCTGCTTCGCAACATGGGCCTAACCTGGGAATATAACAACCTGAGTAGCAGTCCTCTTCCACATTTCACAATGACCATCAGCAAAGCATGGTGGATCGAAGGTTATACTGAGGGCCACTGGAATTATGCATCAGGAGAGGGCCAAAGTATGCAGCAGGGTTGAGAAAATTATGCGGAAAGCAAATACAAATCATGCGTCATAATGCCATTTTATGATAATATTGCTTCATTATTTTGTGATTTATATACTGGGTAACACTGTCTGGGCATAGGTTGCGTCTCATTAGTACCAGTTTAGCACCCAAATATAGAAAAAATCAACAGAAAAGTGACAAGTCAATATTTGCAAAGGGCCTTCCACTGCGTGGCAACACATATAGCTGCATTTTTAGTACCTTATGAACAATTTGAGCTAGAAACAATTTTTTTCTTAAAATCTGCAGTTTCGGCAGGAAATGATGGATTAGGTGGCAAATTAGGCAAGTCTATAACTATGCGAAAATCGCCACAGCAACGCAATCACATAATTCCAGTGGCCCTGGTTTTTCTACTGCTTACCAACTACATTTCGTAACCTCACTTATGACGCAGTTTCCATTTCTGAGATTTCCACATACCAATCATCGCTATCAGGTGTGTTACACTGCTTAGTTCAATGGAAATAAAACGAGACTACAACTCCCAGAATCCATTAGTTAGTCACATGAACGACTAGGAATAGAAATGGCGTTTGTTATGAAATGGATTCAAGTGGTCATCCTACTTTTGATAAACATCAGCTTGTTACAGTTAGTATATTAAATTATTTTATTTTTATAAATTGTGCTTCTAGGTAGCCACCAGAAAGAGACTCGGTTACCGTCCCCCCTTTTTTCCCCCAAGTAGTTCTTTATTGAGTTTTCAGATATATAATCAAATGCCAAAATCAATAAAACAATGTCTGCTAACAGTTTCATACAGTACACCCATTAGATATATCTTTACAGTGAAGAACTGTCCATGTAAGGTGGAACTATTAACATGACACAATAAAACCATGAATATCCGACGATATTACCTAGCTTAAACAAAGAGAGTATTAATAAATTTCCTTCTCATCTACCAGAACCAAGAGGGGCATCAGGGTGAAGAGAGACTTGTGAAGCAATCTATAACTGCCTGTGTATGCGAAGCGTTCAGTGGGCCAATACAGGATAATGGTGGACTGTAATATGGGTAAGGAGGAGGTGGGGGAGCAGGGAGGGCCAAAACCAGGGCTCACTTAATGTCAAGTCATGGGGGAGGAGGAAGCGGAAACCACCGGGGGGAGGGGGATGGTGCAACCTCCGCCTCACTGTCTGTTGAAGTGCAACTGAGGTAACAGTGCAGGTGGGAGGCCACTCCCAGAGTCGCGAGCAAGGCGCGGATGGAAACTTGATTGTACTGAGACCAACCTATCCCACAAGGCCAGCTGGTGCTCGTAAACACCCACTCAAACTTCAGGGGGGTTTCCTTGTCTGTCTTGGCAGTCAATTTGTCAATGTAGGCGTCCCAGGCATCCAGCTGGTGTGCCACTCCCATCTGTTTGGCGGAGTTCTCGGCGTCGCTGTCTCAGCGGTCACCCATTTAAGAAGGTCTTTCAGCCAAATGGGGAGAGGATGTGGCCTAATGGCTAGGAGGCTCGACCTCAAATCTGGGGAATCGGGTTCGAATCTCGGCAAGGAGGCGCAACATTCTGTGATTCTGGGCAAATCACTTACTCATATAGATGGAGGAAGTACGCCAGCAGACTTAGCTGACTGGAACACCTGTATGAGCTTTGGGGCAAGCATTGCACAGTATGTTGAATAAAATTCCACGGGAGTCCATCTGTACCCGGAGTTTTAATATGCGCCATATAGTCCAGTACCCACTATGTGAGCGCTCCACTGGGAAGAATGAAGACCTCCCCCCTCAAGCACCGCATTGAGTAGCCAGTCTTCAAAAAAGAGGTCCATATTGAGGCCCTCTGCCCAATCAGGGAGCCCCACTATTTGAATGCTGTTACACTGGGAAAGGCCCTCAGCGTCATTTGCTCGGTTTTGTAACAGGGTCACCTCCTCCTGAACAGCCTTCTGCTGAGATTGCACACCCACCATGGAGGGGCACAATCTGGCAATAGCAGATTCGTTGGACTTCACCCTGTCCCTCAGTCTGGCCTGGTCTGTCCTAAGTAGGCTCATCTCCACTGTCAATGCATACAGTCTGGGGTCCAACGTGGCCTTCACGTCCCTGATGTACCCCAGCAGTTCATCGAACCGGTCCTGGGGCCCCTCTGTCCCCTGCAGTGCAACTACAGGAATAGGATTGGGTGTTCCTCCCCCAGGTTCTGAGCCCCCCTTAATACAGCGCTGTTTTACCATGATGGCAGGGCAAAGTTCCCACGTTCGGGACAGCAGAGTGAAGTGTGTTGACCTCTCACTTAGGGAAATTGGGCCCTCAGGGGCCAGGCACGACCCTCCCCAAACCACAGTTGCTGGGGCGGGGGGGGGGTACGCTACCTCCTCTACAACACATATGAGTCTCAAAGCCGAGCAGGACCACGTGCATCAGAAAGTACCAGACAGGCAGCACAGGGCGGCACACAGAAGCCACACCACATGGGTAGCCCAACTACTCAAAAGTCAGGAGACATCCAAGAGGTGTGGAGACAAGACCCCCCCCCCCCAGAGCACTAGTTCTTCCTTACAGTGGAGGAGCTCATCAAGGAGAGAACTGCAGCAGTCGTGCCACCCCACCAGACACCATCTTCCAGCAGCCAGTATCGAAGAATTAGAGGCAGCACCGGCCAGGTACTTGCAAACAGGGATCCCAGGGCCTGACAGACCCGGCCCGACCACGTGAGATAAAGTTCAGTATGCATGTAGACAGGGGAGCCTGCCAATGATCCAAGCGGGCCCTCTCAGGCCAGCAGCACCAAGCTGGGGGGCCGGCCTACTGTCTCTGTGCCTCCTCCATTAGGAATGAGCCATCTTTGCCAAGCCAGGGGTCGTCCCCCTCATATTGTGCACCCACCTCAACGGGCTAAACTGGGCCCCGGTTGCAGTCAGGTCGGCATCTCAATTTTCCACTGGTCGCTGCCGCTCTGTCCCTGCTGCCTAGCTTGACAACTGCTTGGCTCTCTCATGTCGGGGGCGTGCAGCAACAATCGTGCAACAGGCAGGGCCCAGGGCAGTCCCTTTAGGCCGCGGCCGGGGCAAAGAAGGCTGACCTTCATGGCCGCTGGGTGGAAGATAGAGCACCCGATGTAGAGTCCTCACTCATGAGGGGCCAGGCAGCCTGGCCCTACGGGTAATACTCAGGGGCCGCATCTATGGTGCTGGCTGGGCAGGAGAGCCGACACTCCCAGCAGGCCACAGGATCACGCCAGGCCTTGGTGCCAAGATGGAAGAGGGCCCGCCATGTCTGCAGGGCCACAACCGCTCCCGACTTGTACCCGGACTCTGCCACCAGTCTGGATTGTTGAGGGACCCCCGGGAGAATGTGCGGGGGCTTCCCATGCTGCTGGGTGGTGTCGAGCAGCCAAGGCGTGTGGAGCTCCCTCACTGTGTGTTGGTCCAATTTGCCAACTTGGCCACGCCCTCGTTTCCTTCCCCTTTCATAGCTAACATGCGCTTTAGTAAGTACAACCGTGAATACCAAATATGTCTCCAAGCAGGGTTGATCAAAATAAATATAAAATGGCTGTTTTCACAACTTACCTGTGGTAGTGTTATTTTGATCACCTGTGCTAATTTGCACATAGGTAGTATTTAGCAACATAACGGTTATTCGTATGTGTTGTGTCCTTTTCTTAATATGTCAGTGCACATTCACAAAAAAAATTGTAAAATAGCATCACAAATAAATGCACCTTTGCACGAATTATCACAGCCCAAAAAGCACCAGCCTAACATTTTAAGCTATAAGGTCCTTAATTTTCCATCTTCTTAAGACGAGTTAGCGATGATGTGATGTCACAAAAACAGGAGGAGATAAAGATTCTTTGGGCCACAAGGCTTCCTTGTATTGGGTTTCCCAGATAATGGGAGAAAGAGATGTCCGTCTGATTGTAAAGATTCAACTTTGACTGCAATAATGAAAATTTTCTAGCAGTACCTTCTGTGACTGGTCAATAAAGCAAACATCTGTCGGTTTGAGACTGAACAAGCACATGTTCAAAAGTTTTAAAATATACTTAATGATTCTATAAAGAAAATTCACGAAGGTTTTTGGGAGGCACATTTACATTAAACGATAAAGGTATGTGGCATGAAATATATTATTTGTCAAGAAATACAAAAGCAATACATTATGTATTTTATTGCACTTTGTTGAGTACTTATATGCTCACTTTAAATGGTATTGGTTTTGAAAACTAAGTCGAAATCTTTCAAAACAAAGTGAAAATACGTTTTCTTGGAACATTAAGGGGGTGATTATGATGTTGGGACCCCAACGCGGAAATGGGACCGACCAACCTCAGGTGGGCGGTCCCGACCGCCTAATCACGATGCGAACGAACGGGAGCTCATGCTACGGCCATATCCCGGACTTAACACAAGCTTCCATAGAGGAATGGGAGTCTGTGTACATCCCTGCACTGTTTGGCAGGTACCTCAGGGTGCCTGCCACATGGTGCAGGGAAGAACAGGGGTGCCCCCTCGGCCCCCAACCGGAGGCCGAAAGAGGCTCTCCAACAGGCTTTCCATGTCGGAAAGCCCGACATGGAAAGCCTGCCGGAGACCGAGTATCGTAATCCAAAGGGCGGAAAGGCCGTCCTTTGGGATTACGGGCTGGCCTCCGAGTGGCCGACAGGCTCCTTGAGCCCATCGGAAGCCAGCCATAATGACCGGCCGATTTAATTTCCGAACGCCAGCATTGTAATGCCGTGGTCGGAAATTAAACCGAGATCCAGCTTGGAAAGGCTCCGACCAATGGTTGGAGCCTTTCTGGGCCACATCATAATAAGGCCCCAAATATGCATGTAGACAGCAATTTTCAATTAATTTAGACATATGCTTGGATAAAGCTTAAACCCTTCACATATGGGTACCTTTTGCTATTTTGTGCTTTTTTGGTGTCTCTTCGTACATTATATGGAATGTGAACTGAATTTTAAAAATCGGTCTCTGTTTATATAGTCCAATAGGCTTGTTAAACAATTTTTTCAAGACATTGAAATTCAACATTCCTACCTGCTTCTCAGTTTACTCACTCTGTCATTAAGAAATGCTTGTAGGAGGGTGTTCAGTGACTAGTGACCAGGGGTGTTTGGTTTAGTTGAGGTGTGCAAGTTGATTTTTAATTAGGTTTTAGGGTCTGTGGGAAGAAATTGATTATTATTCCTGACCGAATGTTATCTGCTGGATGGAGGTAAGGAATATCAAACGATGTATAATGTTTTAACGCTTACACCTTCTTACACTACTGTCCATGACGTACCACCGCATTGACAAAATGGGGAAAGGTCTATAAGTAAATATTGATAATATAGTATCAGTATTTTTCTCTTTTATGGCAGGTAGAATAAAGAGAAAAAAAAACAATAAAGACCATTCGTGTTTTTAAAGGAAATGCTTGTAGGAGTACATAAAAGAATTCACGGGGGAACAAGCATTTAGAAAGTCAATAGGTTTGCCTTGCATTCCAAGCAGTAGCGGCCGGCATGGCTCGCGGGTGGGGGGGGTCGCGCGGTGAGGGGGTAGCCTCCCTCCCCTCCCCTAAGCCAATCACAACTCTCCAGTGGAGCGATGTGATTGGTCGGGACGCCGCCCAGCCAGGAGCTGTAGGGGATGGCATGTTCTCCATATAGGCTGCAATGCAGCCTGCATGGAGAAGTGCAGAGTGCGCATGACTGGTTTGGGTGGCCCGAGAGGGCTGACCTAACCAGTCATGCGCATTCAGGAGTGGGCAAACCACTCCTGCCCTGCCTGGGCAGCTCCGCCCACCCGCCCGCAATGCAGAAAGAAACATAAAATGGTAATAACCAAAAGGTATTACCATTTTATGTTTTGGCTTTCTTGCACTGTGAGAAAGCAGTGGGGTGACGCTCCTCCGCCTGGGTGGAGGAGCCGCCCCTGATTCCGAGTCCTAAATAAAACATTAAAAATGCCTGATGAAATGTACACACAAAATTTCAAAATTTGCTTTCTGTAGACAATGCATCTGTTCTATAAATATTTTAATATGTGACAAGTTAGAGTACTTTTGGGATGTAAAATAGTCCCTAGTGCATTGCTATACGAGCAATCCATATGAGGTGGAAGGATACACAATACAGCCAAAGGCATGAGGAGAGAAAGCGATATTCCTCTGGGAGAAGCTAAAGCCCACGATAAGCATATTTTAAGGATTGGTAACAATAAATCAACAGACAGCTGTGCTGATAAGTCAAACCTTAACTAGAGTCTTCAGGGAACGTGATAGCATAAGTATACAGTGGTACTCAGCTCTAGACACATGAAAATGTTACTCAAGACTTACTGAGCAGTGATCAGGAATTATGTAACGAGCTGTGATCACCTGTGAAGAGGCAGCGCTTTTAGACTTAACAATAAAGTAATGTTACAGACTTCCTCAGGAAAGCTCTGCTATAGTGAGAATCCACACACATTTGAAGGCTAGAGTGCAAAATTATTTGTACATAGGAAAGGAAAGCGAGTAGCAAGTTAAATAATGTAACACATCTTGTCAGCCATTTTTGTTTCCACTCGAAATTATTGGACAAAAAACTGACAAAATATTTTGTATGAAACGTCATTTATTTTCTTTTAATCAAAAATACTATGCAAAATTGTACTTGTTTTTCATAAATTCCTTTTATGAATTCTAAGTTAATTGTTTCATCTGTTTAATAGCACTGTGACTCCATTTACAACTGGAAGAAAGGTGTCCACCACTCTGTGTGGAACTTTGGGCAGCGGGTAGGGTCTGTGGGCCGGTGTTTTGTTTTAGGTGGGTGCACATTAAACCAGGACCTGGCAAACATGAATACAAACAACATTGTATAAATCATGTGGGGTAAGGTTTGTCTATCCCTATCTGCTTCTCCTCCTGTGCTTCCACACTGACTGGTAAGTGATCTCTTTCTCAGAGCACAAGTCCACTTCAGCAATGGGGCAGAGAACAGCACAAGCTGCAGAACCGGCTGGAGGGGGCAGGGTTACATATTCACTCACAGTGCCTTTTTCACCGGGGTAATGTTATCTATTTAAATTCTTAACCCCACTTTAGTTCCATGAACTGGTATCAGATTGGGCATCTTGTGTATAAGGGTCTCCCACTTGGGTATCTACATAGATGCATTTACTCAGTGCCCTGCATCTGAATTAAATTAATGCTGTTTGCATGCTGTAAGCGCTAAAATCATCAACGCAGCTCGTTACTGTGGGTTTGATTTTGAAATAAGTACTTTACTGCCTACTTTGAACTGTTGGCAATAAATACAGTCTAATTCTAAAACATTATTCATTATTACATGTATAGGTAGCAATGCAAGTAAATACAGGCATATACTTTTCCCTTAGAAGCAATGTCCAGTGCAAGTGGCAGAGAACCCCGTTATATCATGCTGCTGTTGCTGTTACAGCAGGGCACACCCCCTTGTTATGTGATGATGTGGTTGCTGTAATAGCAGAGCACTCCCTTGTTATATTAAGCTGTTGCTGCTGTAATAGCACACCACTCTCTTATTGTGTTATGCTGTTGCTCCTGTATTAGTAGAGTTTTTTGTTTTGTTTGGGGCACTGGCGTAACAAAACTTTAGCCCCCCCCCCCCCTGCAAAGTAGATATTGGGTGCCTGCACACACTCCGGACCCAATAAGGAGCTCTCGGGCCAGGGGCCCGCCGCCTTTGCACAGTGCCAGAGGAGGGCCCCTGGACCTCACCTCCCGCACCGCAGGGGCTGCAGGGACTAATGTTACGTCATTGGTTTGGGGGTGCCCTAAACCTAACCTATGGAGTACATCAAGTCTCCCTTAGTTGAGCAGTGGCCTGGCCAATATGGTGAAAAAAAGCAGATTTCAGGTTGCAGACATGGGAACCGCCTAAGCCAGAGTTAAAAGTTGCAGTTTTGAAAACATATTTATTATCCAAGCTAGACTTCATGATACTCAAGTTGATAATGTTTGCTCCACTTCCTCTAGGGTACCTGATAATAATCAAGGGTCTGTGCTCGGGAGGCCACCACCCTATCTGCTTTCCACAGTGATCGCTCGGAGACGACCCCGCCGCAGTCCTCCCACCTCATGTGTGATCCAAGGAGATCACTGATCTCTTCTTCCTTCCTCCGCCATTTGGAAAAGATACCGTCCTGGGATAGGCCTGTAGTGCAAGAGCCTGCTAGTCACACTAGTCCTTGTGCAAATATCAAACCTGTGTCTGAGAATATACATTTTCATATATTTTGTAGAGTTTAGATCCAATTTAAATCCTCTTAAAAATAGGGTTTTCTCTGTTATTAAAATGATCAGGAAATTCCTTCAACCGCAAAGTCATCTAGATCACTAATGGAAATAATGTCGTGTCTCCGGGAATCATATGAATCTGTGTCAATGCTGTAAGGGCTGGAACTGTAAGAGTTACAGACTGGCTCGATATAGGGATGCTTCTCTAGAAAGTCCCTCGTTTCAAGATCTTGACCCCAAGTGTCTCTCTTTAACTGCTCGTGCATTAGTACAGCAGGTGCCGATAGCTGGGACGAGGACCTTGCAGGTGGGAGGGTGGTGACTGACATTGGAATGAAGCTGGGACACAGTACATAAGGGCTGTTCAGGACTTCCATGGACGAAGCTTGAGTGAAATTGCCATCAGACGTAGGAACAGACACTTGAATGTACTTGCCAGTTTCAGGATCAAAAAATGTCTTGAGTTGGACCTGAACTGGTACATCCACTACAAAGTATTGACCCGAATCTGGATCTTGAAGAAGCTTCCGTTGAGTCAAAGGGAACTGGGATGCAGGAGTTAGTGAGTTTTCCCCCTCATCTCTCAGAATACTTGGGTCTTTGTCTAGGGACTCTGATTTGTAATGGACCAGTGCTGGCACAGAACTTGTCAAACTTGAGTGAGATGGAGCCATTGGAGAGGGCACTGTCAGGACTGGCTCAGTACCATCAATGTATGCCTTCTTCTGCTGTGCATCACTCTTTCGCCTCTTACTTGCAAGCCGCTTGGCACGTCTCAGTGCTTTCTCTGTTTTAGGTGGGACTGTTGGTGGCTTTGCTGTCATCTTTTCACTGCTTTGCAAAAGATGAGGTCGTTCCTTTCCCTCTACAGTGCCTTCATCATGGTTGAGTATCATGGTTTTGCAATCTGCTTTGGCTAATTCTTCTAAAGGTTCTTTCACCAGGGCTGGTTCTGAATCACCTTTCAAGGGCTCTTCTTTACTAGCAGGGCTTGAAAAGCACTCAGGAGCAGAGTTTGCTTGAGTACACCCTAAGCTTGAAGTATTCTCAAATACATTACTTGTTTCTAAAGAGTACATGATTGTTTCAGACATTGGGGTTGTTACAGTAGAGTATACAACATCTTCTGGATATTCAGTTGAATCAACAAAATGTGGTAAATCCTCTGAAGTTGCGCTTGCAGGAGAATGAAGGCAGTCCTCAAAATCTGGGCTGATTACAGGGGATGCCATGACTTCAGTGTTCATTGCAGTCTTCGAGTTGGACCCACGCCTGTTTGACGCTGCATTCTCTGCTAAGGATTCTATCCTATACTCTGACTCAGAACTTGGCGCAGAATAAAACAACCCATCTTCTAGGCTTGTTGAGGACTCCAAGGAAGTGCTCCTGGCATGTATGGTTGCAGGGGCTTCCCTAATTATAGGCCTGCCTTCAGATTCCTTGCTTTTGCCAGTCCTGCTAAATAAATGGCCAATATCAAGATCATCATCTAGCAATCTGGGTAGTGAATAACATCGGCTGTCCTGTGCTAGAGGGCAGATGGTTTCTGATTCTGGCTGTGAAAGTTGCTTCATTATCCTTCTAAAGGCCGACCCCAGACCACAGCTGTTCATTTTATTAGGAGCTGATTTTTGTGACTTTTGTTTTGTGTTTAGATCTAGTGGTTTCTCTCTAACGTTCTTGGTGGCTTTGAGCTCTCTAAGTGCCAGCCTTTCCTTAGATGATTGCAATCCTCCCTCCCACTTGCAGCTGAGCAAGCACTCTTCAGAAAAACTTCTGGGCAGTGGAAGCTTCACTGCTTTTGTGACTGATGAGGACTTGCCCCGGTTATCTTTAATTTTGAAGAGATTGGGCTTAAACCATGTGGAAGGTGATCTTTGGCTCTCTCCTAAGTTTGCAGAGTTAGCCCTACACCTTTCAGGCAAATGCTCTCTGATGATATTGCTTTCTTCAGGTTGATTCACAAGGCTGTCGTTTATTTCCATCTGGCTTTCTCTCTTTGGTCCTGTACTCCTTTCCTCTGATTTAGGATTACAAGTACTGAAAGCGTAGTACTGCAGTTCCTCTTTACCCACCTCTTTATTTGTTGCAGCACTTTCAAGTATATTCTTAGCATGCTTCTCACTAGCATCCACCTTTTCCATGACTCTGGGTCTCTGTTCCTCTGGTGGGTGTTCTTCAAAGCCTAAATAAGGTGATTTTAAAGCTATTGCCCTTTTGCAGTCTTTCTCATCATTACTCTGCACTGAAGGTGTCTTTTCTTCACTGTAAGATGACATTCCTTTGGGTGAAAGGGGATCAGATGCTAAATGTTGGGGGAGACAGATAATTTCCTTCTCAACACTTCTTTGAGGTTCATAATTCTGTACCTTGCACTGGGGTAACAGATGCTCATCTGTGTTCTGGCTTTCCTTGTCTCTGTCTGTAAAAGCATTCTCTTCATGATAAAGATGAAGAGATTGACATCTTTCTTGTTGTTGGTGTTCGCTAACAGTGTTTTGTTTTTCATTTCTTGTTGTTTGCTTAGAGAGTCCTTCTTCAATTAGTGTAATGTCAGCCATTGACTGTTCAACAGTTTGAGACCTTTCACTCTCTTGAACAGTTTGTGGAGAGCTTAAAGTGAGGTAATTATCTGCTAAATGTCCACTGAATTCAACTTCATTGTCTTTTTCAATGTTTCTTGAATTTTGTTCAACAAATAGATAGGAGAGTTTTTCCTTCCTTATGGGTACCGTAAGACTCGATTCCTGGTAATCACACTTGAGGCTTATTAAACTATTAATTTCCATATTTTTGCCTTCTGATTTTCCATTATCCATTTCATTTTCTGAATGGCCTTTCTCCAACTTTGTTTCCTTCTCTTCTGTTTCTTTTTCTAGATTCTCCCTCAGGATCATTTCTTCCTCTAAATTCAGAATCTTAATTCCTTCCCATTCAGTGGCGTCTTCTCCTTCTTTTTCAGTGTTATGTTTGTTTATTATAGTTTTATTCTTCGCAATCCTCTCAAGATTTTCCATTGTGATCTTCTTCTCAAATTTCTCTTCTTCAAACTTCTCAGTCTCAGCCTTCTCCCTCTCAGTCCACTTCTCTTCCAGCTTCTGCTTCTCCATTTTCACATTTTCAATATTTTCCTTCTCAGGCTTTTGCAACTCTTTCTCCTGTATCCTCTCTCTCTTTGCCTTATCCCTCTCAGGTTTCTCCCTCATTTCTCTAACCTGCTTCTCAGTCTCTTGTTTCTGCTTCTCAATCTTCTCTATCCTCTCCCTCTCCAGCTTGTCCCTCTCCATTTTCTCCAGCTTTTCCCACTCTAGCTTCTCCCATACTAGCTTATCTGTCTCCAGCTTCTTCTTCTGAATCTTCTCCATCATCTCCCTCTCTTGCTTTTCCATATCCAGCGTTTCCCTCTCCAGCTTCTCCCTCTGTAGCTTCTCCTTCTCAACCATATCCTTTCTTTCCATCTCCATCTTCTTTTTCTCCAGCCTCTCCTCCTCCAGCTGGTCATTCTCTATCTCTCCCTCACCAGCTTCTCATTCTTAATCTTTTCATTGTTCAGTTTATCCCTCTCAAGTCTATCCCATTCAAGATTTTCTTTCTCCAGATTTTTCTTCTCTTCACCTCTGTCCATCATTTCCCTCTTTAGCTTCTCCTTCTCCAGTTTCTCCCCCTCTAGCTTCTGCGTCTCTGCAATCTTATCAATCATTTCTCTCTCCAGCTTTTCCATTTCTAGCTTCTTCAATTCCAGCTTTTCTGTTTCAATCCTCTTCATCTTCTCTTTCTCCACTTTCTCTCTCTCCACTTTTTCCATGTCTAGCCTCTCTCTCTGAAGTTTCTCCTTATTCAGCTCATGAGTCTGTCTATCAATCTTCTCCCTCTCAAGTCTGTCCTTCTCCAGTGCCACTCTTTCTACCTTCTCTTTTACAATTTTCTCTATCATTTCCCTTTCCAGTTTATCCCTTGCAACTTTCTGTCTCTCCAAATTCTCCCTTTCTAAATTGCCCTTCTCAATCTTTTCAATCTCCTGCTCTAGATTGTCCTTTTCCAATTTCTCCATTTCCAGCTTCTTCCTTTCAAGTGTCTCCCTTTCCAGCTTCTCTTTCTCAAAGTTCACCATCTTCTGTTTCTCCTTCTCAAGCCTCTCCCTCTCCAGAGCTTCTTTCTCTAGCAAATCCTGCTCCATCTTGTCTATCTGTTCCCTCTCCAGCTTCTCTTTCTGCAGTTTCTCCTTCTCCATATTTTCTCTTCCCAGCTTCCTCATCTCTTGCTCTTCCTGCTTCCCTTTTTCAATCTTTTCAAGTTCCTCCTCCAGCTTCTCCCTTTCAAGCTTCTCCTTCTCCAGCCTCTTCATCTCCAACATCTCCTGTTCATATTTTTCTCTCTCCAATTTTTCTCTCTCTAGCTTCTGTAACTCAAGTTTTTCCCACTCCAGCGTCTCCTTTGCAAGTTTTTCCATCTTCTCCTTCTCTAAATACTCTCTCTGTAGCTTCTCCCACTCAGCCTTCTCCTTTTCTATCTTCTCCATTTTTCTCTCTCGAGTCTCTCTTTTCCAGCTTCTCCTTCTCTTTTCTCTCCTGCTCAAGTTTTTCTTTTGCAATTTTCTCTATTTTCTCCCTCTCTAAGTTCATCCTCTGTCGTTTTTCCCTCTCCATCTTCTCCTTTGCAATCATCTCTATCTTCTCCCTTTCCAGTTTCTCCTTTTCATTCTTCTCCTTCTCAACTTTTTCCTTCTCAATCTTCTCCTTTCTAATTTTCTCCCTCAGAATTTTCTCTCTTTCCTGCTTTTCATTTTGCTCCCTTTCAATTTTTTCCCTTATAAGTTTTTCCCTCTCCTGCCTCTCCAACTTCTTTTTCTCACTCTTCTCCCTCTCAATCTTCTCCCATTCCAACCTCCTCTTCTCTGTCTTCTCCCTTTCAAGTTTTTCGTTTTCCTGCTTCTCCTTCTGTTTCTTCTCCCTCTCCAGTTTTTCTTTCTCCAAGTTCTCCCTCTCTAGCCTCTCCCTCTCAAGTTTTTCTTTCTCCAGCTTCTCTTTCTCTAGTTTCTCCTTTTCTAGCTTCTCACTCTCTTGTTTCTCAGTCTCTACCTTCTCCATCTCCAGTTTTCTTTGCTCTTGATTCTCCCTTTTCTGTGCCTCCCTTTCCAGTTTGCCACTATCCAGCATCACCCGTTCCATTTTCTTGGGCACATTTTCGATCCCCTTCTTTTTCTTCTCCGCCCTTCTATTGTCTGTCTTTCCATTTTCTACCCTATCATTTTCCAGCCTTCCATTTCCCCAATTGCTGCTTTGTTCATCTGGGATTTTTAAGAGAGGAGAGGCACTGTAAGTGCTTTTTATACGTTTTCGAACATCCTTAAGATTAAACAGCAAACTTGAAGCCTTGGACCTATAATTCTCCCTTGATATATCAACAGAAGTTCTTGTCTCATGTTCTCTCATTGCTGGTATATCTCCAGGAGGGGAGTTATAAGCTCTAGGTCATCTTCTAGCGCTTCAATGATATGTCTCCGTTGTATAATCGGTGTCAACAATTTTGTGATATTAAATGAGGGGCTAATCATTCGGGTTTGACATTCTTGCTTTGTTACTTGTACGGTTTCTGCAAAAGGAGCGGTAGCGGTTGCTGGTCTACGAGACACCCACACATTCTCTTTGACCTTAGCATTCTCATTTTGATTTTCTTGCTGTACTCTCTGTTTTTCTTTTCCTTGCCTCCATGGTGGATTTTTGTTTCCATGTTCATATTTTTGTTCTGGCCTTAAAGAATTGCCCATAGATGGAACTTCGTGGGAAGTAGAGGTTGATGCACTTGAATCATTTGCAACAAGATGGTCTTGTTTCTGTACCCTGGTCATATTTCTAAAAGAAGGTGATGACACATGTTCCGTTGGGATTGTAGCGTCCCATGGAAAGTCTGTTTTGATTTTGCTTGAGGATGGTAACAAAGATGATGGTGATGCTACATTTCTGAGGGCATCTTTTACTTGGTGTGAATTCATGCTATTAATGCTGCATGACGTCGATAGAGGTGCATTTGTTTCCATCAAGCAGTCCTCATTCTGATTGTCAAGCATTGTCCTTTTGAAATGTGTTGTTGACTTCAAACACTCATTGGTGGGGACCCCAATGTCTCTATTTAGCATGTTGTTCTGGTTGTTTTTTGCTGCAGATGACAAACTCCCCAGCCTTTCTGTGAGAGACCTCACCTGCATTGGGATAAATGCTCTTTTGTCCTTTGGCGACACTGAGAAAGGTGCCTCAGTTAAGACTTCCTCCTGACTTGTAGACAAAGCATGGCATCTTACCGGGTCTAATAAAGAAGATGGTGATGCATATTCTCGCTCCCAGTTCTTAGCTGTCTTTGCACAAGTGGATGGGGACCTCCCACCTGATAACGAGGACTCATCCTTCATACAGACCCATTTTTCATTGTTACAAACAACATCCATTTTACCCGCTGAATCTGAAACAGTTTCGACTGGTAACACACCTTGTTGGGTTATTATACTGCTGGTTAAGAATGACTGTGAAGGTGAAGACGTCTCCAAGGGAAGTCCATTCTCCTGGTTCCTAGCTGTGTGTCTTTGACTTAGTGTGCACAGTACTGGTAATGATGGAATCTCTACAATGGCCTCTTGCTTCTGACCCATATCGGCCTCACTGTTACTTGATGATAAGGCTTGATGAGACTCCACCAAAATACCCTTCTCTGAGGCCTTGGCAACAGTCCTGTGACTTGACGTGGATGACACTGTTACAGAAGTGGAAGAATCAGTAAGAAGGTCTTCCCCCTGGTTATTGGTTATGGGTCTGTTAGTTCCTGTGGATGCTGGTGTTAAGGTTGGAGGAGCTACAAATGGGACCTTTTTTTCTTTGGTTTCAGCCATGGTTCTCTGGCTTGACGAAGTTGATTCTGATAAGGATGGAAGCGCCTCTTTAAAGAGCTCCTTCTTTGGATTCTTGAACATGGCCTGATCGTTTGATGTTGATTGCAATGATAAAGAGGATGGGGTCTCTATAGGAAGCTTTCTTATCTGTTGTTTAACTAAGGTACCGTGACTTGATATTAATGATGAGGGTGAGGATGATGATGGTGATACTGCTTCCAAACACACCTCCTTATCTTGGAGCATGTCCAATGTCTTTGGCTGGTGGGAAGACGATGAAAAATGTGATATTGGATTAGCCTTTATTAGGTACTTACTCTGTTCTTGTATCCTTTTGCTGTATGATTCTTCATAAATGGATGTGTGGGTGCATTCAAAGGGTTGCAAATTTTCATAGCCTTCGATGACAACTTGTTCAGTTATCCATTCTGCACAGCCCAGTTTCTCAACCCTCTCTTTGTGGTGATCAGTCCATGTCTTAAAAGCACTGTTCTCACTATGCAAAAATGTGATTTTATTTGTTGATTCCATCCCTTCCTCAGTCTGATGTTTCAATGGCTTTCTATGGGTGCTGTCTTGGAGTGACCCTGGGGCCTGTGAAGTTGATATCTCGGTAGGGCTGAAGCTATCATGGGCAGAGTGAATCCAGTTCTTGGTAATTCTCCTTTTTTGAGCATTGTATTTTTCATTGAGCCAATAATTTTCTTGACATGTATTAGAGAACTCAGGCAGGTCTATCTGGGTATTCAAAACTGCAGAGTGCCCTGTGTCACCCATAGAAGGCCCTTTACTTTTTTGGGAACTTTTTCTATGGGACAGTTGAGTTTCAGGTGCTGGAAACTCATTTTCAATGTTGTCAAATGTCCTAATTAAGGAGGATACTTTAGACTTCTGGTTGTGTTTCCTCAAGTCAGGCACAGAGAATTCTATGATGCTTGGTTTAGTCAATGTATTTTTCAGGCCCTTTGGTTCCTCCTTAAGACATTTTGGCGGCTGCTGGAATGTGGAAGCCCATTTGCTATGCTCATTGGCCCTCATGGACAATCTGTTAAGGAAGTTGCTTCTACTGGTGGCATGGTTCAGCTTGTTGAGCTTTGTGAACTGCTGGGCCTTGTCTGGTGATCCTATAGGATGCAATCCATTCAGGGCTTCCTCTTCAGCCACACATAGGCTCCTGAAGGCTCGGTCTGTCAGGCAGCTGACCTCACGGTCTGTTTCATCCATGATTGAACCACTGCTCGAAGAGTCACCCAAGTTATTACTGTGCTTCTTGCGTCTTGGCATACTGAGCCTGGAAGGGTGTTAGGAGATTCTATGAAAGTCTAATGTGTAAGCAGATCAAATTGTATGTCCTCCCCCTAAAAGTTTCACTCTCGCTATGACTTCTTCATGCTTGCTTTCTCCGGTTAAAGTTTGGCCTTCAGTTTCTAGGAGAAAACAAGGGTACAGTTAGTTATCATATCCTCTTATGGTTCTCTAAATCATTTTATGAAATTTTAAATCAGAAGCTTTCATACTAAAGGTAAAGGTTTTGGTATATGCTCATGTGGCACCACTGTAATAGTTACTGACTAAACCCCACCATCTCCACAAAAGTACTAGATAATGAGGCACTTACTAATTGCAATGCAGCATGATTGCCTCAAAATAACTTTTTTATTGAATTATTTCATACATCTCTTATAGTTACCCTATCCAAATATTTAGATTGCCGACATTTCTTTTGCAAGCAGCTATATTATATGAGAACAGTAAAACTGCCAAAAATATGGACTCATACAGACCTGGGAACAAATAATAATTAGGACTGCAAATCTGATTGTTGCACTTTTTATTGTTCGTGGCTCTTTTTGGGGGGTTGAGGTAAAGTCAACTACGTGTGGATGATTTGTTTTGCATCCATAGTGCAGGAATATTGCAATACCATTCACAAAATGTTTGGCATTATCACCAGGAAAAGGTTGGTGGTAATTGAATCGGAAAAGTGAAAAAGGTGTGTGGTAAAGTGGAAAGTAACCATAATGCATCATTTCCCAGTGATGAATGAGAAGGGCCCGAGAATAAACTCACTGGTTTAACGAATATCAGGGCAACAGAGGTAACTGCATTACCAGCAGCCAATACCATCATATGTAGAAATGTTCTTTTAATGCTGGCGTATAACTAGAGTTGTTTTCATGACCACCTAGTATTTCCGCATCCTCACTCGGTCAACCTTTAGCTTTTAGCACTTTGGAAAGGTTTATGGTATTACTGTCACAACTCCTGGTAATTTCAGCAGAATCTAAATGACTGCCAAAATTGTGAGGTAAAGCCCAGTACAATGGGCATGTGTACTGTGTTTTTTAACTCCAATTTACCACTGTTCACTTAATATGTGCCATTGTGTCAAATTTACTTTAATTGTGAAAAGGAGGATCACAAAAACTCAGAAATTGTGTAGGGAAGTTCCACAACCCGAGAAATTGCGTACATTGCTCTCAGAAGTTTATGGCAAAAGAAACCATCAACTACACTCCAATGAGCATATATAAAAGTGGCAGCTTCTTCACAGAAAAGAGTTTTTGGACATCAGTCGTCCACCATGTAAACAAATACAACAAACCTAGAAAAACTGTGGGAATACTCCAGGTACGCACAATGAAAAACTGTCCAGCATGGCACAATTCAGTAAAACAATGTAGTCACAAGGACACAGCTCCATACACCACGACCGTCATGATACATTACTCACTCTCCAGGAGTGGACGCCGAGCGGTCCTGCTCTTATTTATTTATCCCCTTGGCTCTGCCAAGGTTCAGGGTGCGTGGAATGCGTAGACTTCCTCTGATAGGTGGTGGATGGCTCACTAATTCCCTTCCCAATCTGATAATATCCCTGACAGTTTCTTAACTCACTTTTGACTCTGGTAAGTACCACATACATAGTACCGCAACATTTGACTTGGGGCAGGGACTGACCTCAGATTGTACCTTTGGCTTTGAGAGCTAACCTGGGGGTCTCCCCTCGGCTTGGGGTTTTCGATATTCTCTGTACTTTCTGTTCTCCGGGGCAGCTTCATTCACCTCTGAATGTCCCCTGTCGGCAGGTGGTTTCGCAGCTGATGCCTCAGTAGTAGTAGGAGTTGTCCACATCGTCCATTGCCTCTTCCCCGGGATCCTCTGTACTCTCATCTAGGAATATCAAACCATGGTAGATTGTGGCTCACTTATTTTTTTAATAAGGGTGTAGGAACTTCCACCCCGGGGTGCTGGTGTCGGATGAGCACTTGGTCTCTGGATCTTATCGGGGTTCCCTGCCATTCCACTTGCGACTCACCTGTTCATTTGTTTGTCAACTCCATTGTTGGGCTATGGTTAAATCTAGAATCGTCGGGCAACATTCAGGCCCCAGCCGGATGCTATTTCGGGATGGCCTCCAAAACATCATAGCCATTGGAGATCAACTGGTGCTACTATATGGTGTGTTGCAATACATACGTAGAAAGTGATGGAGACTCCGCTTTTAATTCTTCTATTGGTCCACTGCGATTCGTATTGCCTTGTTAAGAGTAGCATAAAGCGCTCCACATCCTAGTTAGCTTGGGGCCATTGGGGCGTGACATCCGGTGCTTGATTCCTAAGTGGTGTAAGAAGTCACTAAGCTCAGCCATTTGAAATAAGGACCCATTGTCCATCCTAACCTCCGTTTTAAACCCAAACGTAGCAAAGGCTTTCTCCAGAGGTGGAAGTATTTTGCCCATAGAGGTTGATTTGGGTGCCTCAAGGGTGTACCTTGCATGCGCTTCTGCCCCTCTCTGGTCTGTAGTAGTTTAGTTCCTCCATATGCCCCCTGGGTGCCTCTGCCCCCTCTGGCCTGTAGTATTCTAGCACCTTTTTATGTTCCCGGGGTACCTCAAGGATGTACCTTGCATGCGCTTCTGCCCCACTATAGCCTGTGTTCTTCTAGTGCCTCCATATGCCCCCGGAGTGCCTCAAGGGTGTCCCTTGCATGGGCTTCTGCCACCTCTGAACTGTAATATTCTAGTGCCTCCATATGCCCCCGGGGTGTCTCAAGGGTAATTTTTGCATGCGCTTCGGCCCCCGACCTATAGTATTATAGCGCCTCCATATGCCCCTGGGGTGCTTTAAGGGTGTTCCTTGCAGAAGCTTCTGCCCCCCTCTGGCCTGTAGTAGTCTAGTGCTCCATATTACCCCAGGGTACCTCAAGGGTGTTCCTTGCATGCTCTTCTGCCCCCCTCTGACCTGTAGTATTCTAACGCCTCTATATGCCCCTGTGGTGCCTCAAGGGTCCTTACTTTTTTGCGAAGATCTTGGTCTTAAAATAAAACTCAAACAAAGCTTATTTTTATAAAATTGTTGTGGATCTCCTTTTTGAGTCATGTGTCAATGTGTGTGCAATAAATGACTCTGTGTTAGGCCTAAGACTGCTCGCTCACATTACCACTAATAGAGCACTTTGGGTTTTACATTGAGCCCTGTACACTTTTGGGTGAATCTCTTGACTCTGTGCACGGTATATTCACCTAGTGGTATGCCATATACAGAGCGAGGTACCTACATAAGCCTTAACTGCTTTCCCACACTACTACAAAAGAGAGCATTTAGTGTTTCATTTTTGTCTCTGTAAACCAATAAGGGTTGCCTGGACTTTTTACACAATGTACCTTGTTTTGGTCCACTATATAAAGAGCCAGCTTCCTACAATCCCCACTCCCTTTGCCTCTCTCTCTCTAAATTTCCTCTCACATCTCTGCAAGACAAACTTGCTGTCGTATATGAGAAGATCAGGAGCTATACATAACAAAAATCAATAATCACAGTACTATCTCTTTCTCAGTCAATACTGAGAGTTTTGATTAGTTTTAAGGGTTTGATGTTCATTAAGAGGTTTATTCAATTTTCTTTATCTTTTCTTTATTCAATTAGTCGAAAAGGCATAAACCAAATTCCAGAATTGATAGTGAAATATTGGTTAGAACAAGACATCAAATAAGAAATACAGCATGATCCTTAAAGGAATGAATCCCTATTCTAAAGAATGGGGTGAAATGGGTGTTAGCACGAACCCATAAAGAGTTCAAGTTTAAAAGTCAAGAGTGAGCATGAAGCTCATTTTCGATCAATAATATCAGCTAAAACTTCCCATAAAGAGAAGTTTACAAAAGCAAAATAATCATGCAGCAGAGGTAGCGACTGCAATCAGCAAAAGAGGTCTGGTAGGATTGCGAATCAGCATTCACATTCAGGATAAAACCGTTAACTTCAGTGCGGACAAGAGTGTGGAAAGTATCAGGAAAAGCAATGGCAATGGTAAAGAGTGTGGGATAACCTACTCTAGGAACATGGATTAATAGGAACAGCTTTGAAAGAAATGTTGCAGTTCATTCTGTATCTTCTCCTCCCATTCGAACAATGGGCTTTAGAGTCTTTTTGATAACAGTCTCAGCTCGTCCTTTCTCATGTTCCTTCACACTAAGCTTACAAAGAATTACCGTGAAATATGAAACAATATCTTTAAACTGAAATTACGTATGAGGCCTTTTGATTTTTAGACCTGTGTACCTTCATATGTGTATTGCTTTGTGTGTATTTCTTTGTATAAACGTGTATAATAATTATGTTTATAAATATATAGCTCTTCGTTAGTTCTGCTTACCAAATGAACATATTGCTTTTGGTTATATTATTCCTTGTTTAACATGTATATAGGTGACTGCTTAGATAAGCAAAACTTTTATCAAAACTATTTATCGACAATTGCTTCACTATTGAATTACAAAAAACAAAAACAAAAAAATAAGCTTAAAGTACAGCAAAACTGGAAAGCCTGAGTTTATTAAATAAAACTTAAATCTACATATATTACCTTACTTATACATAAATACCTTCCATGTACTTATGTAACTTCATATTTATTAATTTACTTCTAATTGAGCATCTCCAATACACTACCTTATTTCTCACCCTATACCTCTCTCAATATATCCTCTACCTCCACTCTCTGACTCATCCCAAACCCCATTCTACTACTATGATACCCAAAATAACCTTTTCTAGACTCTTCCCTCCTTGCATCATCTCAAACCTCCTTTACTATTCAGATCTCCCAAACAAGCCTTTCTAAACCCTTCCCTCTGACTCTTCGCCCCTCCATCTCCCCTTTACTCATCCCAAACCTCCTTCTACTCCTATGAGCTCCAAAAAAAAAAACTCTCTAGACCCTTCCCTATTCTATCCCTCCACTATCCTTTTCAATCCAACTAACAAACTAACTTGCCCTCCGCTCAAATTAATTTCATATTTCACTATACTAATTCCCCACTAATCCTGTTTGGGTTCTGGAGTAGCGTGCTACCTGCTGAAAAACGCTTCAACACCTCATCAGAGGTAGCAAGCGCAATATAAATGCAAACCCTTCCCTCTCCTATCCCTCCACTATCTTTTTTCGATCCAAATAACAAACTCACATGTCCACTGCTCAAATTAATTTCATATCTTCCTATACTAATTCACCAATAATCCTTTTTGGGTTCCGGAGTAGCGTGTTACTCGCCGAAAAAGTGCGTCGACGCCTCGTCAGGGGTAGTAAGTGCAATATAAATGCAATTACAATACAATACAATTTGGTGTGTTCCACTACAGGAAACTTTGAATGCGCATCAAATAACACTAATGTTAGTCTCTGATCAGGGAAGCAGATAAAATCCATGCTAACTTTCATCGAGGGTGTCCTACGCGGTTCTTTAATAGCAATAGCAGCTGGGTGACCGGTCCCTCCGATCAGCTGACAGGCCTGACATGTCTGTATCCTGGCCCCAACTGCTTCATCCATTCCCAGGAACCATACCTTCTCATTTGGATTTCACTTAGGCTATACTTGGTGGCCTTGTTATGCTAGTTCCACAACTGTCGGCTGAAGTGCCCTTAGTATGACTATGCCGCATCCTCTCTGCAGCAGCCCTCCCTGAGAGGTGCTCAAGTCCTCCCTTACTCTCCACAGCTGAAAAAGCGTGGCTTTATCAGAGGGGTCTAAAGATGTGGATCCCACAGGAAGTCTTTCCAATTATGCTTTTTTATATCTTGTGCTCTTTCTGAATATACTCATCTTCCTGGGAAGCGGCTGATATTTCCTCTATGGTCATGGCCTTGATGCCCGCTCCTTGTACAAAAACAAGTGAACGTAGTCCTCAGCATCCTTCTCAGCCCCTGCTGTACTCTGCCTGGGTGCTTGTGGATGTCTCGCCAATTAGTCTGCGGGGTTACTAACTTCTGGTCTACACATCAGTGTGAAAGCATATTGATTTAGCTGGATTACCCAATTCACAATTATTGGCAGAGGATGTTGGGACATGGCCGTAAACAGATTGAGGAGTGGTTTATAGTCAGTCATGACCATTAATTCCCTACCATAAATGACAGGTGGAAGCAGTGGCATGCCCATTTGATGGCCAACACCTATTGCTTGATTTGAGCATATCTTGTTTCCATTTCCATCAGTGCCCTACTTGCGAATATAATTGGTTCACACTCCTCTCAGCATTATTCTTGTACTAGGACATCACCCAAGGCTACAAAGCTTGTGTCCACAATTCTTTCTTTTTCTCGGGATGAAAGTAGGCTATTGTTTTGCCATGGAGCAGTGCTCGTTTGATGTTGATAAATGCTTCTTCTGCATGACTTCCCCATGCACAGCAGGTATTGGCCTTTTGTTAGGGCCCTCAGTGTTTCTGACAGCATGGCTAAGTTAGGTACGAATCTAACAGAATAATTAGCCAAGCCTAGGAAGCTTTTTAATTCTGTCACATTCAGCACAGTGTTTGCATTCTGGATTGCTTCCGACTTGTGTGGGTCCACCTTCAGGCCTCCTCTAGAAAACACATAGCCAAAGTATTTGATCTGGTTCTCGAAAAAGAAGCACTTTCCTTTATGAAGAGTTAGGCCCTGATCTTTCAGTCACTGCAGCATCGCTCACAGGTGGTGATGAAGTTCGTTTAGAGTTGTCGAATATATGAGGATTCACACCACAAATGAGTGTGCTGTTCTTCTGTACAACCAAAAGATCACCTTAAACTTAGGTCAGCTAGTATCCACAACTCTCGGGATGCCTTTTTCAAGGATGCGATAGCCCCCACCCACCTAGGTGGCATGCTTCATCATCCAGCTTGCTCCTCGCTGGGTGGTTGATGCAATACCTAGTAGGCTCCCAGAAACAAGGGCTCTTTTTTGGAGACCTTTTTCTTTCCCCCTGGCCCGGTGTTTGCCAGAGCTTGGGTTCCGGCCCTGATTTTGGGTGTTTGTAGGAATAGGTGGTAGACTGGGTAAATGAGTGGATTAAAACTGACTATGGGCACTCCCTTAGCAAAATGTATTCCTGGCGAGTGACCATGTCAAGATTGAAAACAAGACTGAACAAAAACAGACATAGTAATGAGCCCTTGGTTATGCTCAAAAGGTTTGAATATAGGAGGATGTCATCAATGACATTAACAGCATCCTCCAAGCTTGACAGCATCTACCTCATGGCATTCTGGAATGCCTCCACTAACACCAAATAAAGTTGAGGCGCCTATGACCATGAGGGATACACTTGACGTGGGCCCATCAACTTTCTTCAAGAAATCCAATGGATCCAGCCTTTCCAATTCCTTTTCCACTACTGGCCTCAGGTGGAATGGTATCCCTCTGTGCCCGAGGGCTCTGAGTTTTACTGTTTTATATATATGGAGCTTGATGTGTGTATTTCAGGCACCCCAGGGCATTGAAGAGGCCTTGTAAGTGCTGAATTATGCCTTATAGTTGGACTTTGTGTACTCATCAAGCAAAGAAGATGAGACTAAAGTCTTCTGGAGTATGCCAGCTTAGCAGCATACCTTCCCACTCGAAGGTGTTGTGGAATCAAGCTTGGGTCTTTGTGTGCCCATTCTGGATTGTCACTTCCATGATGCCAGCTAGCAATAGGGGTTGTTACACCCATAGACGTAGAATGTAGTATTAGTAAAGGCTAGCGGTGGTCAAGGTTTGAATATTTCTTATTGTTTGATGGTCATCACATTGACTGGTGCACCTGTGTCGATCAGCGCCTTCACTCACAGATCAATTGAGGTCTTCGTTTGTTGTTGTTGTTTTGCCTTGTAAAATACATCAAGAAGATGTCTTCGTTTTTATACTGGGTCTGCCTGTTGGGAGTCACGGTTCATGTCAGTGACTGTTGAACATTCTCCTCTATTGAGAGATCATGCAGTGTAATATTGGTGCGGGGTCTCCCTGGTGTTTTGGTACTCCCTCCCCCGCTCCTCCATACACATGCAAAGTGGTCTAGCTTGCTGTACTTCGAGCACATCTTTCTCTGGGCGGGACATTTGGTGGTTGCATGTATTCAAGCCGCAGTTGTCGTAGGCTGATGTTAAGTCCCTTTGCAACCCTGCTGGCTGTCGTAGTGGGGGTCTGCCTCTTATTCCATCTACCACCTCTTCTTTTTCACTCACTGCTCCGGTGTGGTACAGTTGTCCTGGTGCTCTGGCGAGGGCCACTTCAAATTTCTTTTGTCCTACTAGTGGAAAGCCAGTCTGATTTGGCAAGTATTAGTATGTTCTCTAGCCGTATTCCTGGCTGGCGCAGGATCAACCACCTCAACACTGATGATTTGCAACTTGAATGATTTAGGCTTTAAGATCCTTGGCTTGATCGTCGTCGGTACAGGTGCCGGCCATTTCTTGTAAGTGGGCATAGAACTCATTGATTGTATCTCCTTCCTTTTGTGGGGCCTGCCATAATTTGAATCTCTCATAGCCTGGATTCAGCTTTGGGTCAAAGTGTACATAAAGGGCGGCAATTGCAGCTTCGTAGTTGTGGTGGTTTCCTCTACCTGGGACATTTTCAAATAGCTTGTACGCTTCTTCACCTGCAAAGTGCAACACGAGAGACCTCTTTACTGTTCCATCGACCTCCCTTGTGGTGCGGAAGTTGTTGTTAAGGCGTCTCACCCAGGGTTTCCAGCGAGGAGCTGCCATCGCTGGATCCACCAGCTCACTAAATGAAGTTAGCGCCATCATTGAGGCATGTACTACAGTCCCACCAGCCATGGGGGGGGGCTGCTGGTGGCGGCATTGGTGGAGTTGGCAGAGCTTGCTGATCTTTTAGCCACATTAGTGTCCTAGTGTATTTTGTATCTTGGTTCCTCAGTGTGCTGGCAAGAGTTCTCAGAGGCGCTCTGCCTGCTTTCTTGGCCTCAATACTAGATATGGTCACAAAAGTCTCTTGATTCCTTGAGTGGCTCAACCATAGGGCAACCTAGACCTCCTCCATTAGGACACACAGTTCACAGTGATGCAAGCATTATGCGATTGAGGGCTAGTGTGGTGCCAGAAAGCGGCCAAGTGGAGGCGCACGTCCCACTTTCCAGGACGTTCTGTGCTGCCCCAGGATTGGTGTAGGCTTGCAGGCAGTTTTGCACTGCAAGTCCAGAGTGCTGCCAGATAAGGAGGGGCTCTCCTGTGGGACTGGAGTCCCTGTGACTCTCCCTGGCAGTGCGGCGGGACCCATGATACAGGTGGGGCTGAAGGCTGATTTCAAATCACAGGGGCTGCACTGGCAGTGCTGGTCCACTGTACAGGTAAAACTTGAGGAAGGCAGGTGGGTGCTGTATGGGGTGTTGTGGGTGAGTAGCAGGGTCGCCTGGATGGCCGCTTTCGCTGTACCTAAACCACACCTGTCTTCATTGCCACTATAATGGTTCTGGTCAGCACCCGATGAGAACAACGCAATGGAGGAAACAGGCACATTACTCACTCTCTAGAAGTGGACACTGAGGGGTCCTGCTCCTGTTTATTTAGCTCCTCGGTTGCACATAGCGTGCAATGCGTAGGCTTCCTAACATAGGTGCCAGATGGCTCACTATACTCTCCTCTGACCTCGAGTCATCCCCACCCACACCTGGAGTTATCTGTGCCTCTAGTCAATAATTCCAGGATGGGACACTGGGCTGAAAAAATGGATCACTTGTAATTGGCCCCATAGGATGTGCGATAACCTAGCACAAAACATCAAAATCCCTGTAAAAAAATCACCCATTCAACTCACCTCACCTGCTTAACATCAGGATATGGTATAGGCCAGTGAAAAACGGGGTAGCGCAGTATCACGGATTAGTCAGTGAAAAACTGGAGATGACAATGGTGATGTGGCCTACCTCAGCACACACTTCCCATTCTCCCAAGGGCTGGAAGGAGTGGCAAAGCGAGATGGGCCAACTGGCGATGAATCAGGCCCACGAGGCTATGGTGCTGTGACTTACCAGGGCTATTTGGTGAGGCACGAGCAGACAGGTAAGAAAGTGCTTGTGTTCATCATGGGCTACCCAACTAAAAGCATCAACCAATGAGAGACTATTTGATAGAACTACTGGAGGCTGTGGCAGCCTTCCTTGCACCTATAACATCTCACACCATGTGAATCAACACAAGTGACATTCTCTGGCATGGCCCTATGCTACTGCAGCAACCAACAAAATGAATTATTCATCAAGTACTTGCTTTTGGAACCTGAAAGTTATAAACTACTGCAAACTGCAGTTGTATCCACTGGCAAATTGAACACTGATCCTGTATAAGCCATGGCTAGCAAATATCTCAGTAAGTAAAAACACACATTGTATTACAACTATAATGTGTACAAAAAAAGTAGAAAATTCTCACGGGTAAAATAATCTTCGCCATCAGCTGGACATTCAAGAGCAAAGAAAAAAATCCAGAGCTGTTTTACAATACAACATTGAGAAAACCATTGTCACACCCCATTTGGGAGGTGGTTGGGGCAGAGATTAGACAGAGGCTACTGGGCCACAATCATGGTGATGAGGTTGTTTTCCACTATTGTTCTGGGGGCGGACCTACTATCACTCTGCGAACTAGACCAGGTGCATCCTTTCCACACATCCTTACATGACTCTTAGGATAGCAAGGCCGAGCACTCAAAGGCTTCTCAGAGAAGTAGTTTAGGGGGCCAAAACCTTAGGATGGAATAGGCAACCAAGAGACTCAAAAACATATTGTCCTTTTATTTAAATGAAAGCTCCTCAATCTCACAGCAAAATAAAATATTGCGCAGTTCAATAAGGCTCTCAGTTACCCCGATGTAATCCTCTTTGTGATCCTCACTGAGGCACAACACCCTTCAGTATCCCCCTCCACTCGTTATGAGTTATCAAATGTCCACAGCCCTTAGTGTTTAGCATGGGTATAGGCATTGATTAGGCACAGGTGCAATTCACTCAAACACACCACACTGACTAGATGGAAAATCAGTTCAAACATCTTTCAACAATTCCAGTTCACCCGGGCAGCTTTCTCTGAATGTTTAGTCTCTAATTCCATTCATAGGCCTTACTTTTACCTGCCTACTGGAGATGCAGTTCTGGTGATCTGGGCAGATGCGTTCAGCGTTCTTGTTCCTGTGGCAGTGGCTCTATTACTGCAGAGGATGCACCGGCGTAATCACTTGGAACACAAAATACTTGATGGAAACAGCATGGCGGGCTCAGACAGCAGCACTCATCTTTGGTAGTAGCAGCCTCACAGGCTGACAGACACTTGGACATGGCACATAGCAGGTACAGTTTCCATGCCAAGTACTCAATGGGTGTGAGCTTCAGCTAGTCGGGGCGTCTGCCTCGTTGATGAATAGGGATCTTCGACTCCGATTTCTGTAGTGGCAGCACCAGTCTCCCAGGCACACAGCAAGATGCTGGATGCCGGGTGACACATTGATGCTTAAAACTTCAAAGCACTCTTTCACAACACATGTCACACCTGGCTGTGCTCCAATTTGGCAGTCAGCTTCTTCTGGGTGTTCCTCACACCAGGAACATGCTGGGATTCTCCTCCTGCTTGGGCAGTCTCTCCTTTGGCAGGGCCAGGCACTCTCCTGCTCTCTGCAGGCCGGTAGGCATCTAGGCTCTAGACAGACTCTCAGTTCCTCCAGAAGAACGTGCAGGCTTCAGCTGATGTACCTTTACCTCTGGGAGGCTGGCAAACATGCAAACACCAGCTGTGGCCACACATCCTTCTTTGGTGAAGAACTTGGAACTGTTACAAAGTGAGGTGGAGTTCCACTACTATACTCATTTTCCAGAAGGGGATGTGGATCCACTGTTTAACGTTTCAGAATCGGTTTGGGTTGGCTCTCTTTCAAATGCCTCCGAAAAACAGTCTTTGTGCAAGGTGAAGGCTCCCACAGAAGGTAGCAGTGATGCTGGCCTGCTTAGAAATGTTTTCACCTTGAACAACAGAAACTTCAGTCTCACCCCTCCCATCAACCAAATTACACTGCTCAGGAGAACTAATCAGCTGCCATCTGATAATTAGGGCCTCATTGAATTTCTAATGATAACCTTGCCTCCATCGTCTCTCACTTCAGTTTCTAGTTCTCCCCACTTCAGTCTCAAGAATGGGGTCAATACACTTTTACCGTCTGGGCAAGCTGTATCCACCCTCGTTCTTGTACTATTCTAAACCAGAGACCATCAAAAATGGATCCCTCAGGACCCAGTACTAAAACTCTCACCAGATACAGAGTCCTACTACCATACATGTGCTACACAACTATTGCATATATACATATTCTTCGCTCACATGGAATGTCAGCACAAGTTCTGGGGTTCACCATAAAGCGCAACTGTACACCATATCGATCAGAAGACCATGCGCCCTCCTAACACAGAGAAAATGGTCTGGTAATATTAAAGATTCACGAAAACTCAGTACACTGACACCACTGATTTGAAATGTATGATGTGTAATGTAATGTAAGATGGATTTGTAGAGCGTTGCTTGTCACCCGTCCGGGATCCAGGCGCTAACTTACCCAGTGCACGGACTGTAATCGTATGCCTGCTACAAGAGCATGCTTGGTGCACCCCTCCAGGACACAGAACAGTTTCTGGAGCTTGTGTTAAGACACACTTAGGCCTCTACACACACGCTAAATTAGCATGATTGCAGGGACAAACAAAAAGTCAGGATTACGGTTTCACATGCAGTCGGGCACTCAATGTAGCGCAGTACATGCCTTTTTACTATGCAGGGACAATGCTAATGAATAATAAAAAGGGGAATACAAAATTTGCCACACACTCAGATAGCCCCTATCCAATGAAAGATGCAAGACAGTATAAATGCAAAAACCAATCCATTCCATTTTATATGGTGCCTACTATCAAGATATCTGTACAGAAACATTGGTTTCAGGCAGCTACTCAGGCACAGTCTCGGCCCCTAGTGCTAAATTCAACTTCAGCAACTTTCCATCTGGAACACAGAATGCCAATAAACCATAAGCCATGGGAACACCATGACCAATGTCTGTTTCCATTTTCATAGATAGGCTTCAATTTCTAAGCCTAGGATGCCTTGCAGATACCATGATGGAGGACATGGAATAAACCCAGTGGAGGTGATGGCTAACCCTTGAAACATATGGCATCAACATGTCAGTAATTAATGTCTAACGCCATTAATTCCCTCCTCAAAGATAAGTGCTGCACTAATACAATTGGGAACCATTATGCGTGATAGTGACACTTGTATCAAGGCAAAATTTGGCCTTCACTCTGGGCTGAGAAAACACATAACATCTGACAGTTTGAGCTGAAGAGCACACAACTGCAGCAATTCAAAATCAGATGGACTCTGCACTTAAAGAAGATGATGATACATGCATAGAGTGCAGGCTTTGCTATTCTAAAACGAGCACGATCAAAACATGGATGATGAGCAACCACCTAAAGCTCAAAATTGCAAATACAGAGATCATGGCCTGTGGACAACAGCAACAATACCCGTCAACAAACATATAGCCCAAGGAACTCGAGTCCACTCCAACAACATCAAGAGAAGTCAGAAACCTAGGGATAACCATAGATTCAGACCTGTCCTTGATACCACATCAACGATAAAAACAGTGCCTTCTACACAATGAAAACACTGTGTTCCATCTCCCATATCTTGGATATCAACAAAAACTACAAGATATCCTCACACTCTTAATTTCCAAGCTTCACTATTCCAACAGCCTATACCTTGGTGGACCCAGATTCATCATGCACAAAATACAACTAATCTAAAATGCTGCTGCAAGATTCCTTCTCCACCTTCACCCAAGAGAACGCATGACTCCAGTCCTACAATCACTGCACTGGCTACCTATCGCTAAAAGGGAAATATTTCAGGAACTCTGCATTGTCCACAGACCCTCCCAAGGAAAAGAACCACTATACCTACAAATGAAATTCAAGAAACAGAAACAAAACAGGACACCGCGCTTCAGGCTTGTACCATGGATCATTACACCTTCTTACCATCGGAGCCACTGCTTTCTCAATACGAGCCACCAAACTCTGGAACTCGCTACCAGCCAAGATTTGAAGAATTCAGAAGCGTATACACTTCAGAAGACAGTTGAAATATGATGATTTCGATGATAACTACATCATTCCATAACCCAGAACTCAGAAAGATAATTCTACCTTCAAGAACAATCTACAATTTACAGCCCACGGATATGCAACAACTCAACCAGCACACTGCTTCCTATATCCAGGTAAGCAAAAAAGAGCTGGCCTATCACCAGTCTGAGTAATATACATTAATGTCAATTAATGTATAACCCTTCTGGCCCACACTAATACTAATATTATAATACTCTGCGGTTGGAAGCTAACTGTATCTTAATCCTCTGACACTCTCATAAGACATATCTGCTATAGGTCTTGTTCATCACCTAGTTCTGTATCAGTCAATAAACCAGCCATCACCAACTGATCAGGCATTAAAAAATCTGAAGAGATCTGTCACATACTGCTGGCCAATGGGAGGTCTCTGATGTTGTGTACGACTGCAGTTCCCAACAAGCTACACACTATGACTGCTTATTGGCATCGCATAATGACTTTCAGATATGGGGTGATAGTAACAAAGCCCATCCCAGCAGATGCCCCCACATTTCTTTTCCCAACCATGCCTGCTCAGGACCAAAAAACACTTTGAATAAAATATCAGATTGGCCAACCCAGGGCAGTAACCAGCAAAGGAGACTATGATCATAAGAAATACCATAAAGGGACCTGAAGAGCTGCTCAAAGCTGCCAGACTACTGAAAACCATAAACTACATGCCTGCCTCTTACACTTCTTCATCCACCACACTGCTAAGCACTACGCCCCAGAGCATGATAACTGCACCTCAGTGGTCATCACGCACGACATGGAAACACTTAATATAGGATCAAACACAAAGACAACACCCTCCCAACATCATACCCTCCATGGTGAAGCTTGACACCCAAGTAGGCAAGTCCTTCAGTGAACCACATAGGGGTAGTAAGTGCTATACAAATGCTGCAATACAATACAATGACTTTACATGGGGTAACAGTTGTGTCCTGCAAAATTGCCAGGAATAGCCATCAGGTATTTCACAGATGAAGTCTGAGCAGGTAAACAGCCTTTACAATGAAGTCTATACCATGCAATGCCTTTACCATGCAGCCTTTACCACACAGATAAGCACCATGCAGGTAAGTAGTTGTACCTTTACCATGCATAACTTTTCCATGCAGGTAAGTGTTTTGTTTAAATTACATAATGATTATGTTATTTAAAAAAAAGAGGGTTAGATGCAGGTAGTGGTAAATGGATGTATGCGTAATTTTAGGATTTTGGGGTGGGCAGTGGTAAAGGGAGATAAGGATCATTTTAAGGTTATTTAAATTATAAAAAAAATGTTTTATATACTTATATATACTTACCATGCGTGGTAAAGGCTGCGTGGAAAAGGCATGTGTGGTAATTGCATGCATTGTAAAGACATATTCCTCTGCGCATACTCCGCAATCAGTGCTAAATTGTGAAATAATAAGGACAGGGGCACAAAGACTATCCTAGGAGCATGTTATCAGAACTGCCGAATGCCGGGGTTGCTGAGTACCAAGGCTCTCTAATTATGGTTCCACCTCATGCCTCTTTCTTCCTCCACCTTACTCTTTCTGTATCTTTATTTCACTCTTGTAGGATTCTTTTCAACACTGCTGACTTTCTGTGTCACTCTTTTCCTAGCTTTTTTCCTTCTGTGACATCCTTCTTCTTGCTCTGGATCAGAGTTAGGTGATAAAAAAAAGAAATGCCCCAGTCCCCAAAGAATTAGTGTCAATACACACCACCTGCGACCACTGACTTAAGTTAAGCAGTGCCATGAATGGTACTCAAATGTAGCCAACAATCTAGACACCTTGATTCACTAGGGATGTGTGAAGCCTTACATTCATGATGCTAGTAAGAGGCGCATGAACTTCCCTATAAACATACAGCAACAGTCATGCAGAGAAATTATGGTGTTTTCTAAAGGTGGGTAAAACAACAAATTAACAGAAGAGCCGAAACAGAACCAATCCAAAGGTCGGTTCTGTATAGAGCCCATGCACCCACCGAGCCCTGAAAATGTTTAGCAGGTAAATCATGCAACAAACATTATGCTAGAATAGATATTGTATCGTCAAATATTTTAAAAAGTGTATTTCTTTAGAACGTAGTAGCTTTTCACCGTTGTACATCAGATTATTTCTCTGCTTTGAAAAGTATTGAAAGTGAGAGTTTTAAACATGAATTGAGAAACATTTCTGCCCCTGCACTGATGGCAATACTATTAGTGAATTAACAGGCAAATCAGTTGTTATGTGCACCCTATATGCGGCCTATATTTTTATTGGACCACATTATAGTCTATTAAAACAAAAACACAAGAGAAGTTTTTATACAGCACAAATCCTGAACTCGCGTATTTAAAGGTGCTCAAATGTGATAATGAACAAAAAGGATGCTCAGTGAAACAAAGTGTGTGCTTAGGATCACACAATTTGGTCAAGCAGGTTAATCCCAAATGTTCCAGTTTTATACTGTGCAGTTAAATGCAAGTCAGCCACTAGATGGGTGCCTCTTTCTGATATCAAAGATTAACGCTTTCACTTTAATTCTTGAAGGAGGAGATTAGAGTGTGGGTGAGTGGCAGAATCCAGATTTTATTTCTGCAGTTTTACATAGTATGAACCTTGCTGAAGGTCATAAGAGTGCTTCACAAAAATCCCCACTGCTGAAAGAGCCCTTGCAGCACCTCTGAGTGGTCCAATAGGCACGGACGGCTGAGTTCGTCCGCCCTGGATTTCAGAGAACCCGCCAGGTGTTGAACCACCAGGGTTATGCCCTGATGTTCCAGCCATGTCCAAAGGCGAAGAGCCTCTTGACAAAAGGGTACATGACCCCACCCCGCCATGTTTGTTGCAGTACCACATGGCGGTGGTGTTGTCCGTGAACACCAGCACTGCCTTCCCTTGAGGGAGGGAAAGAATGCCTTCAGTGCCAAGCGAATCGTCCAGAACTCCAACAGGTTGATATGGAGACCGGACTCCGCCGGAGACCAGACTCCTCTGATCTTCGCCTGCCCCAGGTGGCCGCCCCATCCCAGGAGTGATGCATTGGTCATCACCGTAAGGTCTGGTTGGGGAAGGGAGAGGGATCTGCCTCTGACCCAATCCTGGTTCGTTAACCACCACTGCAGTTGTTGCGCAGTCTCCTCCCAGATCTGAACGTAGTCGGAAAGATTCCCCTGATGCTGCGCCCACTGGAACTTCAGGTCCCACTGCAGAGCCCACATATGCCATCTGGCTTGATCTACCAGCAAGATGCAGGAGGCCATGAGGCCCAGCAGCCTCAGAGTCATTCTCACCGAAATCCGGGATAGAGGCTGAAACATCGGTATCATAGCCCGAATATCCCAGACTCGCTGCTCAGGAGGATAAACCCGAAACTGCACTGCGTCCTGAACAGCTCCGATGAAAAGGAGAGACTGAGAGGGAGTCAGGTGTGACTTCGGCACATTGATAGTGAACCCCAGCGAATGCAGGAGGTCCGCCGTAGTCTGGAGGTGGGAGACGACAGCCTGGGGCGAGCCAGCCTTCAACAGCAAGTCGTCAAGATAGGGGAAGACTGGAACCCCCGATCTGCGCAGATGAGCTGCGACCACCGCCATCACTTTCGTGAACACCCGAGGGGCACTGGTAAGGCCGAAGGGGAGCACAGTGAACTGAAAATGCTTGCGGCCTACCGTGAACTGTAGGTAACGCCTGTGGGCATGCAGGACGGGGATGTGAAAATAAGCGTCCTGCAAGTCCAACACTACCATCCAGTCTCCAAGGTCGAGGGCAGACAGGACCTGAGCCAAGGCTAGCATTTTGAACTTCTCCTTCCGGAGGAAGCGGTTGAGGGCCCTGAGGTCTAAGATAGGACGCAGGCCTTTGTCCTTCTTGGGCACCAGAAAGTAGCGGGAATAGCAACCACAACCTACTTCTGGCGCAGGTACCCTCTCGATAGCTCCCTTGGCCAAGAGAGCTGAAATTTCCTGGCAGAGAAGCGCCAAATGATCCTCCAACATGCAATCGAAAGACGGTGGCATGGAGGGGAAGTCTCGAAGGGGAGGGAGTAGCCCCTTTGGACTATCTGCAAAACCCACCTGTCTGACATGATGGATTGCCAGTGGGGGAGGTGATGGCGAATCCTGCCACCCACTGGGGGCCGATGGCCCTGAAAGGCCAGACTAGGAGGGTTTGGAGGCTGCTGCAGGGGGGGAAAGGGTGGACTGGCCCACCCGCTGGTTCCCAGACCCGCGTCGCTGCGTCCCACGTCTGCGGCCACGCAGAGGCTGGGCAGCTTGCGTGGGCCAGTGGCAGGACTGGATCGCACCTTCCGAAACACAAAAGGGACGAAAGGCAGACTCTGGGGACGGGAGGACACTGCGAGGCCTAAGGATCTGGCCCTAGCCCGAGAATCCTTAAAACGCTCGAGCGCCGAGTCTGCCTTGTCACCAAAAAGGCGACGGCCATTGAAGGGCGTGTCCAGCAAAGTTGCCTGGACATCCCCCGAAAAACCAGACGTCCTCCGCCAGGCATAGCGCCCAAGGGCTACCAACCTGGCAATCGTTCTAGCAGATAAGTTTATGGTGAGGTCCTGACGAAAGCCGTGGACCGGATGTCCAATTGGCTGAAACATGTCGACCATTCGTAAGCAGTATTTTGTTTGAACTGCTGAAATAATTCTCCCACTCTTTTTCACTGGTTTTAATTAGGATTACCTTAGATATTGGCTGAAGATTAAGTTCTTTTTCTTTTGGCAAATCCTATTTTAATCACGTACTTTATCCTTTGCACTGCACTCTTTCTATTGGAGATTATTCTCCTATTTTCTATTGTGGCTTTCTTCTTTTCTGGAAGACCTAATAAAGGAGACAATCTATCCAATATGCCTCAATGATCAAGAGGATAGAAGGAAGATTGTTCAGGAACCCAAATGATGATAAAGGCTCACCCCGGTGTGTGATGGGATTCCTATAATCCTAACGGGTTATTTCATCTTCACTTTTCTAGTGACACTTAGGGTCTTAATTACCAAGCACATAGCTCTATTTCAGTGAATCATACATTGAGATAAACAGTCAGCAGACGAGACCACGGATTACACAGATGTTTGTATGAATAATGGAATAGGGATTTAATCCGTTGAAGGTCTATAAATTTTCCCTTTGACCCTCCTGTTGTTTTTTTGTTCTTGCACAGCCTTTTGGCTGCGGGTCCTTTTACTACAACTATATTGGTGCAATAGTTGTAAAATACACAATTGCCTAATTGGTACTTGGGTTTTGAGTATTCTTTCCATTATCAGAGATGGCAGAGTTCAGTGGATTAGCATATGATGATGCAGTTTATCAGTCTATACTCGATACAACTCCAAGCATTCTAGATAGTATGAGTACGATGGTTGGTTCTACTGAAGATGATTGGAGCAAAGTACTGTTTTTGAAAAAATCACATTCACGCATACTTATTCATGGCGCTATTATGGCAGAATACCTGAGGGGCAATTGTGCTCCATCAGGGTTAATTGTGACGAATGCCCCACGTCTCTTCCTTCAGGATAAAACCTTTTGAAAGATTGGTCCCTGATAGCTTGGCGCTGTACGCGTGATTGGCTGATCTTAATTATAAGTACCGCTAAACGTGTGGCTGATTCGGTGCTTATTGAAATTCAACTCCTTGAGTCTCAGATCAAGACCACCATAACAGCAACACTTTTTAAGAAAAATCAAGATGAGTCTAATAAAACAAATAAAGAATTTAAAGACACTATTTTACTAGCGAAAATTGATAAATTCAAAAAGACTTGGTTCGTTTCAAACATGATATTGTTTATCCATATACTAGTGAGAATTATTCTCCTCCCGAATTTAATAAGAAAGGGCGACGATATGGCTCTTCATATTCAGGTTCTAGCTCAGATGAGAGTTCAAGTGATGCAGAGACCACCACTGAGAATAGGCAACAATTTAGAGGGCGAGGCAGGTACACTAGGTCAAATTGGCGACGTGGACAACCTACACCACAATTCCAACAGTGGTGGCCCCCAACACCTTGGGGCTATCCACTGACACAATTTCAGCCCCTATGCCCCATTTTCAACCATACCAACAAGATTTCCCTAATCATCCTTTTTTAGGGTTTGGCCCAGGAAGATCAAGAGGAAAACGGAGAAACGCTCAACCTCAAGTACATTGGAATCAACCAATGCCACCACATATGGGTACTCGGAGCCAAACGAAAAAGAATTTACCTCAACCGGGTACCAGTGTGGAACAAACGTAATTGTTAATCTGAGTAAAAGAGTACTGTCAGACAATGAATTTTTGGTTCTCAATAGAGGTTTAGGTTTTGTGGCAACTAGTCCAGGTGATGCGTTCCAGGTCAATTGTGAATTGGCTCAATTTTTTCGTAAGATACGCCTTTTTACTTTTTTCGGGACAAGGAGGTTTTACCTTACTCATTAGAAGAAAAGAATACAGGATTAAAGAAACGTTCCACTTTTAATCCTCCAACTATAAGTGTTCCTCCCAAAGTCCTGACTTTTGAAAAAGCTGTTTTGGAAGAGGTGGCAACCATATGTAAAAACATAAATGAAAAAGAGTCGTTTAACAATTTACCTAAAAAGAACACTTGGCATTGCGTAGCCTAATAGATGATCATACAATTACCATCAAGCCTGCAGACAAAGGCGAAGAGGAATAGTTGTGAGCACTTTGGTGTGAATATGTGTGAGTTAGATTATGAATAGCGATAACTTTCACATATGATATGCAAGTTTGTATCGAGTTAGAAAAAGTCCACCTTAAATGACAGTATGAAGCGCAGTTACAAGCGCGATTGTGCAGGTTGGCTGTTCATCGTTAATATGCTTTTTTCGTGAGCTTGCCATGGATCGATAGTGGTTTCGTTTACCCAATGTGTACATTTAAAAGACACATTCTCTCAGAAACATAGTGTAGAGAGAAAATGTTATCCATGTGATTAACACATGTTGATATATTAAGCATGTTTTAAATAAAAACCTTCCCCCTTCCCTTCCTTCCCCCGTTTTTTCCATGTTGGGCCTTGCGGCTACGCCGGGCAGAGCGGGGTCTCTCGGACTGGAGTTGGTGCCGGGTGAGGTGAGGTTAAGTCCTCGTATTCTACGGGTAAGAAGAATTGCAAATCTATTCATTAGATTTAAACAAAAAGTTTTTTTGATTCAAGAGCTGACTGTGTGATGTGAATCATTAGACTTCGTTGTCACTATTAATGTTATCCTTTGTGCTTTGCAGATGTCCTACACATCTGGTAGATTCAGAGGATCAGTACAAGATCAGAGGTTGTATCAAATTCAACCAGGATGTATGTATAAATTACATTTTTTCACTTTTGGAATAATGCAGTAGCAGATAAGTTTATGGTGAGGTCCTGACGAAAGCCGTGGACCGGATGTCCAATTGGCTGAAACATGTCGACCATTCGTAAGCAGTATTTTGTTTGAACTGCTGAAATAATTCTCCCACTCTTTTTCACTGGTTTTAATTAGGATTACCTTAGATATTGGCTGAAGATTAAGTTCTTTTTCTTTTGGCAAATCCTATTTTAATCACGTACTTTATCCTTTGCACTGCACTCTTTCTATTGGAGATTATTCTCCTATTTTCTATTGTGGCTTTCTTCTTTTCTGGAAGACCTAATAAAGGAGACAATCTATCCAATATGCCTCAATGATCAAGAGGATAGAAGGAAGATTGTTCAGGAACCCAAATGATGATAAAGGCTCACCCCGGTGTGTGATGGGATTCCTATAATCCTAACGGGTTATTTCATCTTCACTTTTCTAGTGACACTTAGGGTCTTAATTACCAAGCACATAGCTCTATTTCAGTGAATCATACATTGAGATAAACAGTCAGCAGACGAGACCACGGATTACACAGATGTTTGTATGAATAATGGAATAGGGGATTTAATCCGTTGAAGGTCTATAAATTTTCCCTTTGACCCTCCTGTTGTTTTTTGTTCTTGCACAGCCTTTTGGCTGCGGGTCCTTTTACTACAACTATATTGGTGCAATAGTTGTAAAATACACAATTGCCTAATTGGTACTTGGGTTTTGAGTATTCTTTCCATTATCAGAGATGGCAGAGTTCAGTGGATTAGCATATGATGATGCAGTTTATCAGTCTATACTCGATACAACTCCAAGCATTCTAGATAGTATGAGTACGATGGTTGGTTCTACTGAAGATGATTGGAGCAAAGTACTGTTTTTGAAAAAATCACATTCACGCATACTTATTCATGGCGCTATTATGGCAGAATACCTGAGGGGCAATTGTGCTCCATCAGGGTTAATTGTGACGAATGCCCCACGTCTCTTCCTTCAGGATAAAACCTTTTTGAAAGATTGGTCCCTGATAGCTTGGCGCTGTACGCGTGATTGGCTGATCTTAATTATAAGTACCGCTAAATGTGTGGCTGATTCGGTGCTTATTGAAATTCAACTCCTTGAGTCTCAGATCAAGACCACCATAACAGCAACACTTTTTAAGAAAAATCAAGATGAGTCTAATAAAACAAATAAAGAATTTAAAGACACTATTTTACTAGCGAAAATTGATAAATTCAAAAAGACTTGGTTCGTTTCAAACATGATATTGTTTATCCATATACTAGTGAGAATTATTCTCCTCCCGAATTTAATAAGAAAGGGCGACGATATGGCTCTTCATATTCAGGTTCTAGCTCAGATGAGAGTTCAAGTGATGCAGAGACCACCACTGAGAATAGGCAACAATTTAGAGGGCGAGGCAGGTACACTAGGTCAAATTGGCGACGTGGACAACCTACACCACAATTCCAACAGTGGTGGCCCCCAACACCTTGGGGCTATCCACCGACACAATTTCAGCCCCCTATGCCCCATTTTCAACCATACCAACAAGATTTCCCTAATCATCCTTTTTTAGGGTTTGGCCCAGGAAGATCAAGAGGAAAACGGAGAAACGCTCAACCTCAAGTACATTGGAATCAACCAATGCCACCACATATGGGTACTCGGAGCCAAACGAAAAGAATTTACCTCAACCGGGTACCAGTGTGGAACAAACGTAATTGTTAATCTGAGTAAAAGAGTACTGTCAGACAATGAATTTTTGGTTCTCAATAGAGGTTTAGGTTTTGTGGCAACTAGTCCAGGTGATGCGTTCCAGGTCAATTGTGAATTGGCTCAATTTTTTTCGTAAGATACGCCTTTTTTACTTTTTTCGGGACAAGGAGGTTTTACCTTACTCATTAGAAGAAAAGAATACAGGATTAAAGAAACGTTCCACTTTTAATCCTCCAACTATAAGTGTTCCTCCCAAAGTCCTGACTTTTGAAAAAGCTGTTTTGGAAGAGGTGGCAACCATATGTAAAAACATAAATGAAAAAGAGTCGTTTAACAATTTACCTAAAAAGAACACTTGGCATTGCGTAGCCTAATAGATGATCATACAATTACCATCAAGCCTGCAGACAAAGGCGAAGAGGAATAGTTGTGAGCACTTTGGTGTGAATATGTGTGAGTTAGATTATGAATAGCGATAACTTTCACATATGTTATATGCAAGTTTGTATCGAGTTAGAAAAAGTCCACCTTAAATGACAGTATGAAGCGCAGTTACAAGCGCGATTGTGCAGGTTGGCTGTTCATCGTTAATATGCTTTTTTCGTGAGCTTGCCATGGATCGATAGTGGTTTCGTTTACCCAATGTGTACATTTAAAAGACACATTCTCTCAGAAACATAGTGTAGAGAGAAAATGTTATCCATGTGATTAACACATGTTGATATATTAAGCATGTTTTAAATAAAAACCTTCCCCCTTCCCTTCCTTCCCCCGTTTTTTCCATGTTGGGCCTTGCGGCTACGCCGGGCAGAGCGGGGTCTCTCGGACTGGAGTTGGTGCCGGATGAGGTGAGGTTAAGTCCTCGTATTCTACGGGTGAGAAGAATTGCAAATCTATTCATTAGATTTAAACAAAAAGTTTTTTTGATTCAAGAGCTGACTGTGTGATGTGAATCATTAGACTTCGTTGTCACTATTAATGTTATCCTTTGTGCTTTGCAGATGTCCTACGCATCTGGTAGATTCAGAGGATCAGTACAAGATCAGAGGTTGTATCAAATTCAACCAGGATGTATGTATAAATTAAATTTTTTCACTTTTGGAATAATGCAGTAGCAGATAAGTTTATGGTGAGGTCCTGACGAAAGCCGTGGACCGGATGTCCAATTGGCTGAAACAGTCGACCATTCGTAAGCAGTATTTTGTTTGAACTGCTGAAATAATTCTCCCACTCTTTTTCACTGGTTTTAATTAGGATTACCTTAGATATTGGCTGAAGATTAAGTTCTTTTTCTTTTGGCAAATCCTATTTTAATCACGTACTTTATCCTTTGCACTGCACTCTTTCTATTGGAGATTATTCTCCTATTTTCTATTGTGTCTTTCTTCTTTTCTGGAAGACCTAATAAAGGAGACAATCTATCCAATATGCCTCAATGATCAAGAGGATAGAAGGAAGTTTGTTCAGGAACCCAAATGATGATAAAGGCTCACCCCGGTGTGTGATGGGATTCCTATAATCCTAACGGGTTATTTCATCTTCACTTTTCTAGTGACACTTAGGGTCTTAATTACCAAGCACATAGCTCTATTTCAGTGAATCATACATTGAGATAAACAGTCAGCAGACGAGACCACGGATTACACAGATGTTTGTATGAATAATGGAATAGGGGATTTAATCCGTTGAAGGTCTATAAATTTTCCCTTTGACCCTCCTGTTGTTTTTTTTTTTTTTTTTTTATCGTTCTACCCAGACAGTTGGCGGTGTCCAGTCCACAGCGGATTGTGAATTTTTCTGCATCTCTCCCATCCACCACTGCCTGGGAGAGAATTGCCCGGGCCTCCTCCGGACACTGAGGCAGCACCTGCGCAACCGTATCCCACACTGTATGGGTATAGCGGCCCAAGAGGCATACAGTATTCACAGACCACAGACCACAGCCCTATGCTGGAGGAAGAGAACATATACGCTTCCCAAGGTGATCCAGCTTCTTGGATTTCCTATTTGGGGGTGCGGAAGGGAATGCGCCCTTGGACGAAAAGGCTTGGACCACCAAGCTCTCGGGGAAAGGGTGTTGGGAGAGGAAAACAGGATCGCCCGGGCAATCATCCGTTCCACAGGAGCCCCTGTGCTGGGCCTGGACCAGGTGCCCAGAAGGACGTCCATGAGGGCTTCATTAAAGGGCAAGAGAGGTTCGGAGGAAGTTGCCGCCGGTTGAAGCACCTCTGTCAGGAGGTTAGTCCTGACTGCCACTTTAGGGAGCTCCAGGCCCAAGGCCTCGGCTGCCCTACGCACCACCACTGCATAAGACCCTCCCTCCCCCATAGCCACGGTAGGGGGAGAAAGCATGCCAAGGCCCGGGGAGGTATCCAGACTACTGGCGTCAACCAATTCCTCTCTCCAGTCCGGCTCTTCCAGCTGGTCTGCTAAAGGGTCCAGCGACCCCTCCTAGTCCTCATCACCACCCTCAGGGCGATAGGGAACACCTGGGATGAACAAGGGGCTAAAAGTACCCTTCGGCTTCGGATCCGACGTCGGCCGACGTCGATCCAGTTCGGTCCATCTCGGTGATGAGGATGGGGACGGAGTCGCCGGGATCGGCGCCGGGGAAGGTCGAGTAAGGTCGACCGGCGTCAATCCGGATCCAGGCCTGGATCCATGGGGACCCTGCGGTGCCGGGGCCGAAGCCACCGGCATCGAAGGCCCAGGTCCCCCAGCCGGGTCCGTGGGGCCCGAAGGCGCCCCAGCGGAGTCGGGCTGCCCAAAGATGGAGTGGAGGGCTTTGTAAAATGCATAAAGCTGGGCAGGAGATGCCCCGGCTCCCGGAAACGGGGGGAGGCGCGGAGTCCTCCCAGAATCAGGCACCGGAGACGGAGCCTTAGAGCGACGACGCTCCAATTCCCGCGTCGCATCGGCCGACAGACGGGGAGAAGGCGAAGAGCGACGGTGCTTCTTTGCCTTCTTCTTGTGCTTCGACTTACCCGATGAGTGCAAAGACTTTGACCAGGTGTGATGGCTCCGCGACCGGTCTCGAGACTTTCCCCTCGAGCGAGACCGGGAGTGACGCGGAGCCGACTGCCGGGCCTCCAAAAGCTTTCGGGACCGCTCCCGCAAAGACTTCGGATTCATGGCCCGACAGTCGGAGCACGACTTCGGGTCATGGTCGCTCTCCAGGCACCAGAGGCACACGAGGTGCGGATCCGTGACAGACTTCAGCTTGTGACAGGAGTCACAAGGCTTGAATCCGGTCCGACGATGGGACATTCCTTGCACACCAGGAGTCAAAGACTCAAAAAAAGACGTCGACAAAAGTCGAAAACGTTTAGTCAAAAAGTGACTAAGGGGCAAGCTCTCTTTACCACTAACTCAAACTCGACACATTGACCTTACATCTAATTGAACCCATTATTAAATTCAATTGCCGTTAATTATATATATTTGGTTATCCCCAATATAACCATTTTTGAAAATCTAGCTCTTAATCTCTACAATTGACCTTCAACTAGTGATGTATTTAACCCTAGTCTTAAATTATTTTTATTTTAACTATATCCCATAAACCATAACATAACCACAATAAAAACCCTAACTCCTTTAATTCTAACCTAAGTTTAATTCTAATGATAACCCAATTTCATTATTATTTTAGCTTGTCTTAAATAAAATAATATATATTTTACCCAAACCCTACTGCCAAATTTAATGTATGTCCTTAAATCATTTCAATTAAATTAAATAACTTTAACCTAGCCCTAATGGTAACTCCATCTCATTCCTTAATTATGTTAACTAAATGTAACACAGAAAAAGAAACTTAACATAACCATACAGCTATTCCTTACGGTAGCTCTTAATTTCATTAAATACTTTTAAAATAAATGAAATTAGATTAAATCAACCTTATTCCAACACCACTTATAGTAAATTAATTAGGTAGCCCTAAGCCTTCATTATTTGAAATTTAACTTTGTTGCTTCAACTTAAATTTAAAAAAAATGCTATTTATGTTACTAGCCGTACCAACCCGTATAAAGAATTTGCTGTTTACTCCCCGCAATTTGACTTCTCCTTGCCTTCAGTGTGTTTAGCTCTTCTCTGCGGCGCTCTGTTTGTGAAGAGGCTCTTGTCCCAGATGTTTGACTGTGCAGATAGAACCAACTCACCTCTTTCGAACAGAACTCCCAGTTGCAAGCAACTGATTTTTCAGACAGGGGCTCTGCTCTCTTTTCTGGTAGGTCAAGAAACAGTGTAAGAATGGCAGTTGTTACCTTGACCTACTCCTCTGTGCTCTATTCTGGGGTTGATCTTAATTATTGTTGTCCTCTTATTTAACCCATTAAAGACAGACCACACTCACTGGCGCATGCATCCATTCACTTTAAAAGTCTCCAGTGGTCCCTCAGATAGGCCGCCCCTCCATACTCCCGCTCCTCTGCAGACAAGGTGCACTCACTTTTCCTTCTTTACAAGCAGTCCCAAATCCATCCTACAATCCTAGAGTAAAAAACGTGGGGCCGGCACTCTGTGTCCTTCCACCCGTCCACAAGTAAGGCCTGTGTCCTAAAGGAGCCAAGGGTATTGGAGCTCCACTGGAACAGCCATCTTGGCCAACTCTGGTGAAGCGCTACACATGGGTAGCCCAACCCAGGCGGCCTTGAGCTCCCAGTGCCAGACAGGGCCCTAAGATAACCCATGAGCAGCCCTGGCAAATGTTCTTTATGGTAGTCTCCATACTGTGCAGAGCAAGAGCAGCTAGGGAGCCCAACCATTGGTGGTGGTGGTGGTGGGGGGGGGGGGATAATGTTGCTTCTCTTTCAAGAAGTATTTGAAAAAAATGGGAAAACATTGCAATTTTATAATATATTTGTCATGTGCATCCTTATTTTTCACACCTCCTTTTCCCCCTACTCCCCTTCCTTTACTCATTATTTATCTCGACCCCTCTCCTCCTATCTCTAACGTTAACATCTCTATGATTTTCTCCTACTCCCCCCTTCATTCCTCTGGTAGCTCCTACTGGCCATCACTCTCTCTCCTGATTCCCTCCTTGATCTTCCTTCCGTCCGTCTTCTAACTTCCAATGTACTCTTCTCCCTTCCCATTGCATTTTCCTTGCTCCCCTCCCTGTCACCCCTCATTTCCACCCTGTGCAATCCTCTCTCTACCTTCTCCTTTTCTCTCCCAACCTTGCTCCTACATTCAGCCTCCTTCCTGCCACACCATTCTTTTGTCTGCAGGAATCCCCATGCCCAGACTGAAACAAATCTTACAGAATGCTCGAGGCGCTACACGACATTGGCAGAAGTTCACTATGAGCAAAACAAAGTGACATAAACATTGCTTCTAATTCCTCTTAACAAAAGGCAATATTGTGGCTTTCTTTCCATTAAAGTGGATTTTTGACTCTGTTTATCTCACCCATTGGTTTAACAAGTGATTGTGTTGATAAGGCAGTGTCATTGTCGGCATGCTTGAGAAATGACACCACCTTTAATACTTTAAATTCTCACACTGTACCCAATATAGATGAAACAGCAGGTTGTCATTTGTCATTGTACACATTGTCTGGATCCGTATGTATCGCTGCACTCGTGTGCCTACATCTGGCACAAGATCTGGAGCTCCATGGAAAAAGTCAACAATGCAGTCTGTTTGTTGTGGCTGTGAATGGCAGTGAGAGACATGGTGATGTGGCTTCTCCACTGCCCTTTTCTACAGTATATTTTTATCCACTTCGGAACTGCTTTTCTCATGCACACCCCTTCCTCCCTAATGATGTATTCTCAGTATCGCTCTGAACTGTTGAAATTCTGAGCTGCAGCCAGAGCTATTTTATGAACTGCCTTATCCAATGCAATGTTATACTACTTTTCAAATGAAGAAATAAAGTTATATTTTCAAAACGTTCACGGATATTTAACTTCTCAGGTTTGACGCCTGATTCCTTTTTCCACCTTTTCCCTCTTGTCTCTTCCCTGGAGAGCTCTGACGTGACGACAGGGAGTCAGTCTCCTTTGTAGAATTTTTTCTTCCAGGGAGCCAATCATTTTGAGGCTCATTCTAGGCTAGGCTTATTCTAGGCTAGGGTGGGGATCATAGCACATCATCTCTTAAATAAGAAATGCAGGTGAGGCAGTACCTATAGGGGACACTGGGCAGCCCAGAAGTATGAGGACATGGACATAGACTGAAAAATACACCAGGCCTGTTTCTGTGAGTAGGTGTGTCAGATATTACAGCCTGGCCTGCCTCTGGGGTCATCCCAGACTCTGACACGTGGCAGCAGGCCCAGCAGTCTTAGTATACACACTACCATAGCACGGAAGCAGGATTAGCCAATTTATCTCAAACTCACACTCAAGGTTCGACCACTTGTGACATCCCATACGACTTTCCGGATCTGGCACTGGCACTCTGTTAGGCTTCTGGTATTCTCAATGACCGGGATCTAAATGGTTTGGGGACATTGCATTTGGTTCAGTTTCACATTGTTCAGTAGTAAGTCATTTTGGACAGCATCCAAAAAAGATTTAAAAAAAAGACTCGTGCTTTTTCAGTAATGCAGCATATTAGTTACTGGTGGACTAGCTCCTGTTTAAGGTCTCAGCAGAGTGTCATGTGTGCGGATAAGTGTTAGGAAGAGCTTTGCTGTTAGTTTTGCTCTGCTTGGGTGCACGGTTGTCCATTCCTTGTCTAAAGTTGGCTGTTCAGTTTGAAAGCATTTGTGCTATTTCTTCTATCCCAGACTCGCCCTCGCAGGCCCAGTTGCCCTATTCCACGAGTCAGACACGTGCAGGCTGCCCATGGCTCCCAGCATGTGTGTGAGGACATGCCTTCAGCTCTCCTTCACTGCAACTGCCCTCATGTACAGGCTGCCTTCCCTAGCAATGCCTTGCAGGTTTCCCTTCGGCCCCATCTCTTCCCATCTATAGAGTGAAGTTAAAAATAGTGTGGTGGAAAGGCTGACAGATGGGTGACCTAATCTGGAGAAGTACTTGACTTTCTCTATTTGTGACCTTGAAGGAATATAAACAAAGGATTTGTTAAGACTCTTTTCTTTAGAAAGGCCCACTAATGTCAGCAAGAGCATTTTGTATATGTGCGCAAGTCTTCTTTTGTGTTTCTACACGTCTGCTTTCTGTATATGTCTGTATGTGTGTACCGTGTACGTGTATTATTGCGTGTGTCTCTGTGTGTGTGCTCACACTTGGACCGGAGCATGTCCATGTGTACCTGTTCGTGTCTCTGTGTATGTCTGAATATAATTGAATCTGTATGTGGGAAAAGTTTGCGTGAGTTCGAGTATGTTGTGTGTATGCATAACTGTGCACACATTATGTGTCCTGTCTGTTTTTCTTCTTGGAGTATGTGTTGGAGTGCAGTTAGTGTGTGTGCGTGTGGGTGTGTATACATGTGTGTGGTCTTCTACGCTTAAGTCTACATAGTTTGTATGTGGATATTTTCTATGTACCTCTAGCAGTTTGTGAGTCTATATGTATATGTGTGATTTTGTATGCATTTGGGTGTCTCTGTCTGATTGTGCCTTTGTGTGGATCTCTTTAAATGTACTCTAGGCCTCTATGTGTGTCTGTGTATTTTTCTGAGTGGAGTCTACCCTGCAGACAATGCAAGTTCATATGCGGCGGCCATTACTTTTTAGGTCGAGCCTGGGCAGCACATGCACTGCGAGGCATGCTGTATTCAGGTAGGGACTTGAAGCTCCCCCCATGTACCGCCCATTTTTTCAATTGGCTCTTGTTACTGTCCTTTCTAAATTGTTGCTTTTCATTCATGAATAGGCTTAGTAGTCCCTCCGTGGTACCGCCTTGTCTGCATTTGTAACCTCTCATGAGGACTGGACTTTTTACTTGTGTTGTTACACGGTCTGCTTTATCTAGGCTGTGAGCACTATTTTCTTAAATGATTTGCCCCTATTCCACCCACTACCTGCTTTCCTAAAAGCAGCACGCCGCCTGCTTTTATTTTAATTGCTAATGGAGGTCAGCTTTAACTATAGCGGCTGCGTTTCTTTCTTTAATTATTTTAGCAGCGCTGTCCGCTTTCAGTATAGTGGCCGCGTTTCTTTATTCATTTATTTGGCAGTGCGGTACTCTTTAACTTTAGCGTCTGCGCTACAAAACATTTTGTTTTTTGCAGTGAAAGCCTCCATATCATGCTTTCACTTACATAGTGGCCGCGCCCCTTTCTTTAGACACTGCTGCTGTATTCAGGTTACAGCGAGCCGCATCTAAAGAAAGGGGCGTGCCCATCATTAAAGTGAAAGTACGGCATAGGGCACTTTCACCAAAAATACCCCATTTCTTTGTGATCAAATGTTTTTTTTTTGTTAAAAGCGCCAAATGACGTGCTTTCACTTTAATGGTGGCCACGCCCCTTTCTTTAGACGAGGCTCGCTGTAACCTGAATACGGCGAGCAGGGTCTAAAGAAAGGGGTGCAGACACTATGAAAGTGGTCTCGCATTTGCAAGAGTTTGAGCTATTGGCATTAGAAATTACAATGCCTTTTATATATGTGTTGGTTATGAAAACACATAAATAAAAGGCATTGCCATTTACAATGCCAATAGCTTAAACTCTCGCCAATGCGAGACCTGTTGCATTGCAAATGCTTGTTTACATTTTGCATACAAAGAAACGATAGCAGTGGTACTACAAGAAATGCGCTATGTGCAGAAGGTCACAGGAGATTCACTTAACTTTCTTCTGCCAAGGAGTCTTTTCACTACTTGGCATGCATGTGAAGTGTGCATCAGTGTACGCCCCTGGTCAAGCCAAGGGTGGAATTGAAGATATTCTCAATCATGGATGAAGGCGCTGCACAACTGGTCCCAAATATCTCGCCAAAAGAAGGAAGCTGTAACAGCTGGTCAAGAGCCTAAGATTAGCTACCTACCCTCCCCAAACATTGCACCCTCCAGCCAGACTCAAGTTTCTGGAGGCAACCATAGAACTCTACAAATTCAAACCAGTACTCTTGAACCTCTCCCTGCCCCACTGCCTTGATGTCATGAAGAAGACCCGAAAAAATTCAGGAAAGATTGAAACTGTATCATTTCCAACAGACATTTAGACCTTGTCTCAATGAAGACGCCAATGAGTAATGTCTGGCTGTTAACAGCAATGCTATCAACAATTCTATTGCCGCGACCTGTTAATCATCGCCCCCTCCTGTGCAACCACCCTTACTCTACACGTTGTGAAGCAATCACTGATATAAAATAAAGACAAAAATAAAAAGAGCAGATTCCTGGCATGTTTCAACCCACCCATGACACATTAATTCGACAGCCCTGTAGTACTGACTTCTAGGCTGGCATATATTTTGCAGAAACCTAGCATATTAGCAGCATATTAGCCCATTGAACCCGAGACTCGCATATGCAGTAAAAACCTGGCATTCTGAGCACACCCTTGCATGGTGAGCTGCTTCCTCACACTTGCATTCCCTGGCATATTGAGCAACACCCTGACGTCCCTGACAGTCCTGGACATATTGAATAAGCTTCTTACATTACTGGTGACACCCTGGAGCATTGAACAACAGGACTTTGCTAGTATCGAAGAGCCATGGAATCTTTACACAACACCCTCGATTTATTGCATAATCTCAGGTTATTTAAAAGTTACCCAAATACACATTGGCAGCATTTTGGTATGTGAGGTCTGCATTGGAATTTTATGAGTGTATTTTCAGTGGTGTTTTCAAATCTGGATGAGAAGTTCTCGTGGGATATGGGGGATTGTATTTTCTGGCTCAGATCTTTAAACAATTGTTGTGTGTCCTGGCACAAGGTTTATTGTGGATGTTATCTCTTCTGGGAGATCCTGGATCGAATAAGCACTATTTATTTCTGAGGCCCAAGCATTGTTTTCTTTTTCATCCAGTGTGTTGACCACACACAGAACATGCCAATGGACTTCGAACTGTTTCCAAAAGCTAGGCACTGTGATGTACGGAGGCCTGATCCCCTTATTTCAGCATGTGAGCAGCACTTGCATCATACCGCTGGCTACAGCACAGCACTCATTGGCGGGCCACACTAGGTGGAAGGCGGGCGAGGAAGAAGAGCAAACTCTGGCCAGGCTAATTCACTTTCACCTGGGCAAGCAAAGAGGTTTGACCTAAAGGATAACCATTTTTAACAGGGAGAAGAAGGTGCAACAGGGAGCTAATGAAGAGGCCCTAAGAATAATACGAGCATCCGGTGCTTGAATGTTCTAGAAGATTACATGAGTGGCTGCAAGGGGAGTGAGGAGAAATGCAGCTGAATTGGCGTCAATAGGGAGTGAGGAGAGATGCAGCTCAATTGGCATCAAGGTGCCTGTATTTGCCCCTGGCTCCTCCTTCAGGGAGAGAAAAGGAGCATAGGAAGTGAGTCATCAGGAGGCCATGGGAAAAAGAAGAGGAAGAAAGAAAGCAGGACGAAGATGGGAGAGAGAATGCAACAGGGAAAAATAAGTCAGATATAAGATTTGTACAGTGCCCTGTGGGACAAAGATTACAGGCGATGCTTGGCCAGGTCAAACTGAAGCAAGAAAGAAAGATGGAGGCTTCAGACACTCAGAGACAACAAGGAAGGTTTGGCAAGATGTTAATAGGCAGAAGGCAGTGGCGGCTGCCTCAAAACGTACATGGGGGTGGGGGGTGTTTTAGGGTAAAAAAATAAAAATAATGATAAACTAAAAACTACTTGCTGCTACCGCCGACGCCAACTGCCGCCTCAGTGCTGGGAGGCACAGTCTCCCCACCCAATACAGATGCTGCTCTCATACTATGAGTGCAGTGCCAGGATTGGTCTGAGCGGCCTGGTCTGCCGCTCAGACAGTGCCTGGGAGCCTGTTGGAGAAATAGAAGTGTGCATGTCTGTTTGTTAGGCCTAAGATGGCCGGCCAAACTGACATGCTCACTTCTAAGTGCCCACCACTCCTCCCTGTCATGGCCCTGCTCCGTCCTACACACCTATGCCAGAGCCAGACACAGAAAAAATAAAATGGATTTACATGAAATTTGGCAGGCATATAGAGTATGGTGTGGGAAGGGTGGTTTTTGTCATTTGATATGAATTGGTTTTGTAGGTTTTAAATTATAAGGATAAAAACTTAGAGATATATTGGGCTGTGGTATACTGCAGTACATAGTGATGACGAAACACAATATTCTTGGTTAATCAAAATGAAAAGGCAGCCATCTTGTTTAGACCGCACTTTCTATTTGTTCTGTGTTTTTCCATAAAATATAGCTTAGTACTCTTTGTGTAATGCATAGGAAGAAATGAGGCAGTTTAGTAAAGTCTGTAGAGGTAAGAAAAGTATTTTTATTAATTTATATATTTTTAAAAAAGTTTACAGAGTACCACAGTACTTTTGCAACATCACCTCAAAAGTGCTGCAGTACCTATTGAAATCTAAAAAAAAACAAATTATATATGATGAAAGATACTCTACGACATGGCACTCCACTCTACAGTATGACACGCCACTCCACTCAATGACATGCCATCACACTCTATGACATGCTTTTCGACTGTACGACACACCACTTTACGAAACTGTAAGCCACTCTATGACACCACTCCACTCTATGACATGCCACTCCTCTTCACTCTATAACATGCAACTCTACTCTACACCACTCAACTTCATGCCCCTTCACTCTATGCCTGTCAAGACCACATTGGCGAGTATTAGCTCCAACAAGGTATTGAGGAAAAAGAGCAGCCATTTGAGGTATTTTGTGAAAAGTCATCTCTGGAGGAAAAGACAGTTAGCTTCAAAACTTCTTTTGAGACAGTGCTTAAATATTCTGAAAGACTCTTATGTGCAGGAAGTCGGCGTCGGCAGAGAATTACCAGTCCCAGGTCAGCGGTCTAGAGCTCAGAGGCTCATGACGCACAAAGAGCTTAATGCGCATGCTCCAACAAGGAACTGCGCACTTCAACTGTAGCCGTGAGTGAAGCATAGCGTCTCCTCACCACGCAGGAATTTTCAGTGAAGAGAATTTGTATTTGCGAGGCGCGAGTAGCGTCTTTCAGTCATGGAGGCTTTCCTGAAGTTTCAATTGAGTTCGAATAGTGATAATTTAAACGCATGCGCAACTAGGGAAATTCCGTGACAGGAATTATTCAGCAGAAACAGAAGATAGAATCTGCACTGCGAGATTATTCATTGTGAAGTAATTTCTTTAATACAAGTAGTTTTGTTCAGAAGAAGTTCCCGTTTCCTGACTAGCGGTAAGCAGTATCTCGGAAGTTTCTCAGCGGGAAGAAAAGGTACAGCAAAAATTCTTATTTTGACTGACTGTATTAAAAGAAGGGCAAAAGCCGCAATTTCAGAAAACAAGATATTGGAAAAAATTCATTACTGAAGCTAATGTGAATTCTTCGATCCAGTAAAATTATCGTCAGCCCTAAACAGAATTTGCAGAACTTTTATTTACCGTTAAGAGAGAAGCAACAACTTTTGGTTTGAGGGGTAAATGCCAGAGAGATCCTAAAATATAAATAAATAGAAACAAGTAGTATTGTGTTTTTATGATTCTTGTCTCCCCTTGCAGATGCCGTGTAGAAGACATCCATAAACAAAAAGACCAGGAGTAAGAGAGAAGTAATAACCTTAGGTCTAAGGGGTAAATGCTATTAGAGATTCTAGAATATGGACGGTTAGAAGCAGAGTAGAATTGCATGCTTGTAATTCTTGTCTCCCTCTGCAGATGCAGTTCAGAAGACATCCTAAAACCAAACAGACCCAGAAGCGAGAGAGGACTCCAGTTCTCCAGCTCAAGGCTGTCTCTCTGTCTCTTCCACTTCCCCTTTCCCCCCTGCTTTTGCTCTCACCCAGAAATTAATTTCGGGTCACAGTTGAGGTGGTGGGGCATTGGGACCATCTTCGGCTCCTGTGGATTCAGTCTTGGCTTCTGACAGATTGAAGTGCCAGACGTTTTCCACCCGAGTCGAGATGGCTGAAGGTTTAGACCTTAAGGCCCTAGCGGGAGTCTTAGAAGGGTTGCAAAATCAGTTGACCCAATCCGCAGAAGAGAATAGGAGTTTAAGGGAGGAAGTTAAGAGGTCCCAACAAGAGACCCATTCAAATTAGACAAAGAATGGAGGAATTTTTGGCTGGAGCTTCCCCGTTGCCTGGATTAGAAACAAACAGAAGGTCATCAGCTGAGGTAGCAACTCAGGTTATACATTCTGTCGCACCTGTAGTTCCTTTGGCCAATCCCGAGAGATATAGTGGGGATCCACATAAGGCTCAGATATTTCTTACCCAATGCTCCTTGCACTTTTTATGTAGATCAGTAGTGTTTACGGAGGATCAGTCAAAGGTTGCATTCATGCTGTCCTATATGAGCGGCGATGCTGCTGCTTGGTCTATGCCCTTGATATCTCGCAATGACCCCGCGTTGTATGATTTTTACCTTCTTAAAAGGGAGTTTTTAAGGATTTTTGATAGAAGAACTGCAAATCAAGCCACAGACAATGAGCTGCTGGATCTTAAGCAAGGGAATCGTGACCTGGTGGCCTACATTGCCCAGTTTAATAAAATAATTGTTGAAACCGATTGGCCCGAATGTAAACGTTCAGCAATCTTTTACCGTGGTCTTAAGGATGAGTTAAAGGACGCCCTTGCCTAACTACCGAAAAGACCGCAAGAAATTTCTGAATTAATAGATTTGGTGCTTCAAATAGAACATCGTCTTTTTGAAAGAAGGTCCGAAAGAAGGAAAGATTTTCGCCCATTTGTTCCCCGATTAGATCGAGTAAAGTCTGAAGGTAATAAAGCGGACACTACTTCCGGAGAGGAACCAATGCAGATTGCATCAATCAGAGGTCCTCTTTCAAAAGAAGAGCGGGAGAAAAGGCGATCCAAAAATTTGTGTATGTACTGTGGTGTCTCTGGACATTTCGTAAAGGATTGCACCAAGAAACCTAAGACCAGCTTTGGGTTAAAAGACAGATCCCACCAGTAGAGGGAGTTGCCCTGGTGGAAAATGTTGGTGAGCCAACTCCAGAATCTCAACAATTAGTCAACACCTTACAATCAGCTGCTCCTCACCTGACAGTATCATTTACCGCTAGATTTGGGTCCGTAGAAGTCAAAGGAGTGTCTGTCATGATTGATTCGGGAGCCACAGGCAATTTTTGCGATTTGAAGTATGCTAAGGAAATTGGAATCCATGCAATCATGAAGAAGCATTTTGAAGTGGTCAGAGCTGTGGATGGCACCAACCTCACTTCAGGTCCCATCACAGAAGAGACAGAGACTATAGAGTTGGTTGGATTGCAGGGCCATCGCAAGTTTTTAAGATTCAACCTAATCGATGCCCCTCAATTTCAACTGATTCTCGGGTTGCCTTGGTTGACTGAGCACAACCCGAAAATAGACTGAGAGAGAAGAACGGTTGATATGACCTCAGAGCATTGCCGGAAGAACTGCTGTTCAAATCCGAGTTTGAAAACGGAAGGGTCACCAGCCACAGAACTAGCTCAACTTACCAATCGGATATGTGTCATGGAGTTAAAAGAGATTCCCAAGGAGTATCAAGATCTGGCCAGTGTTTTTGATAAAAAGAATGCAGAGAAGCTTCCCCCGCATCGTGAATACGACTGCAAAATAGAGTTAGAACCAGGGGCCACCTTGCCTTGCAGTCGCATATATGCCCTTACTGAAGCTGAAAATGTTTATCTAAAAGAATACCTAGACGAGTATCTGAAGAATGGATTTATCAGACATTCCCAATCTCCTGTGTCGTCGCCACTATTTTTTATACCCAAGAAGGATGGAAGTCTTCGCACCTGTATCGACTACAGAGCACTGAATCTGGTGACCATAAAGAATCGGTATCCTCTGCCTCTGATCTCACAACTTTTGGATCAAGTCAAAGGCGCAAAAGTGTACACCAAGCTTGACTTAAGAGGGGCCTATCATTTGGTGAGAGTTGCCGAAGGCGATGAATGGAAGACGGCCTTTCGAACAAAATATGGCCTCTTCGAGTACCAGGTGATGCCTTATGGGTTAAGCAATGGGCCAGCCGCCTTTCAACACCTAGTCAATGATGTTCTGCTGGATTTTTTGGACAGAGTGGCAGTCATCTACATCGATGACATACTGATTTTTTCCAACTCCATGGAAAATCATGTAAAACATGTAAGAGCCATTCTGCAAAGGTTATTAGAGAGTCATCTTTTTGTCAAGTTGGAAAAGTGCTCTTTCCATGCGGATCAGGTGGAATTCCTTGGATTCGTTTTATCTGCAGAAGGAGTGGCTATGGATCCATCGAAGGTGCAGGTCATACAAGATTGGTCCACACCGAAAAGTGTGAAAGAGATTCAAAGTTTTATTGGCTTTGCCAATTTTTACAGGAGATTTATTCCAAATTTCTCTGCTAAAGTCTCCCCCATCACGCAGCTTTTAAAGAAAGGAAAGAAATTTTAGTGGTCTGAGGACGCTGAAAGTGCATTTTAGTTTCTCAAGAGAGCCTTTGTCACCGCTCCGGTTTTGATGCATCCAGATCCGGAGCAGGCCTTCTTCGTTGAGACAGATGCTTCGGACTTCGCTACTGGAGGGATTCTGTCTCAGAGAAACAAACAAACTGGACAGTTACATCCAGTGGCCTACTGATCCAGGAAACAGTCCGAACCAGAGATCAACTATTCTATAGCAGATAAAGAGCTGTTAGCAGTAAAAGAAGCCTTTTAGGACTGGCAACATTATCTGTTGGGAGCCAAACATTGCGTGACTGTGTTTACCGATCATCGTAATCTACAGTTTTTAAATCGGCTAAGACACTCACTCCCCGTCAATTAAGGTGGTCGTTATATTTTTCAGAATTTAATTTTGTGATCACTTATAAACCGGGGGTGAAGAACGGAAAGGCCGATGCCCTATCCAGAATGAACATGTCAGAAAATGCGAGAGTTCCTCCAGATGAGCCAATCATTCCCTTGGACAAGATTATTGGAGCCATCCATTTGGAAGAATTCACCAAGGAAATTCGAGAAAGTTGTCCAGACAAGGAGCTAGAGAATTGGGTTGGGGATGATGCGAGAAAAGAAATCAAGAATGGTCTTCCATACTTTGAAGGAGTTTTGTATCTTCCCACTAAGAATTTGCAAGGAAAGGCTCTAAAAATTGTCACGATGATCGTATGGCGGGTCACAAGGGCATAAAAAAGACCTTGAATCTGGTAAAGAGATTTTTTTGGGGGCCAGACATGGCAGCTCAGGTGGGACAGTATGTGTCAACTTGCGAGATATGCATAAAAGGAAAACCCAGCAGACAAGCCCCACAAGGTTTACTACAACCTCTGCCAAATGCACCTTATCCTTGGCACACAGTATCTTTAGACCTAACAGTAGATCTCCCATCTAGTCAAGGTTACACGACCATATTGGTCCTTGTTGATTCATTTTCTAAAATGAGTCATTTCATTCCCTTGAAGGCCATTCCCACAGCACCACAGTTAGTTCAATTGTTCAATCAACATGTGGTCAGGGCACACGGGGTTCCTCAGATAATTATCTCAGATAGGAGGACTCAATTTGTGTCGAAATTCTGGAAGAAATTCATGCATAGCTTAGGAATAGACACACGGTATTCTACCAGTTTCCATCCTGAAACCGACGGACAGACCGAGAGAGTAAATCAAGAATTGGAACAGTACTTGAGGCTTTATTTGTTGGAACAGGAGGGAAACTGGTCTGAATTACTTTGGACGTGAGGGGTAAAGATATAGCTAGATACAAGCTAAACATTTATACTTGGTGTTTCAATACAGGCTATAGATTCAGACAACACAATTGTCAATGAAAATGCAAAATAGAACATGCATATACACGACTAAAAATTCTGTTTTTTATTTCAAAAGATCTTTTTTATTATTTTTATTATTTGTTCATTATTAGTTCATACTTTGTTATTTATATTTTTTCTTAATGATTTAATACAAAATTATATGTACAATACAATGATACACAATCATGGAACATATATAGACAAACCTACATATAAAGTACAAACAAATACGTAAAATGATTAAAAATACATCATTCTATAAAGCACAATGGTACAAGAGATGGAGGAGGTAGATTATTAAAGAAATTTCCAGAGCAGGCGGTAGAAAACCACTACGCGCGTTTCGGCAATGTTGCCTTCATTAGGAATGACCGTCTCAACTTTCTCTATAACATAAACATACAATTGATATTTGTCAAAGAACTTTTAGTTTTAAGCCTGAAATAAACACTCTTATTTATTTTGAGCAAAACATGCTTCATTAGTAAATGAACTGTGCAAGTGCGATAGAGGACACTAAACTATAAGACAAAAAGATTTTATAAACATACCAAATCAAGATTTCAATTACCGTGACAGCAATTTAGTAAAGAAATGTCCTTATATCCCAAAACAGAGAATTATATTTGTGCATATAGAATGAGAAGAAAAGAGAGGAAGAAGAGCATAAAAAACTATATTTATGCTACAATGTAAAAGCATTTAATAATTGGTGTCCCAAGCTGGTAAAGTCCAACTCTCAAATATTGCTCAGTGTACCCTTAATGGTTACAGTGTGATAATTGCGGAATGTTTAACAACTATACCTGTTGTAAATTAGGCCAAAGGCTCTCTTTTTTAAAAAGGGAGAATCCTACGTAGACAAGATGTTGTCTGTAGCGGGATAATCAGATTAATTCGACCATGCACAGATCTGTCAATATGAAAATGCTAAATTACATTTAGGGTCCTTCATAATGCTGTACACTAAATAATATTCTCACTAGTGAATGAATACTTACTGCCAATTAGCAGATGCTCATGGCTGATATTTATTGATGGTAATATGTTAAAAGCAGTGTGAATCACTGTTTATAGTATATCTGTAAATGACAGAGACCATCATTATTACATATATCTTATTAAATGGTTCTGTTCATTAGCTCATTACTATGATATAGATGGAAACTTACTTGTGCAATGTAAAAATGTATTTACATATTTCTTTTGAATGTGACGATAGTATAGATAAAGGAAGTAATGTTGCTGATCACAAATGATCAGTAAATGGCATCTCCTAAAATAAATTGAAGCAACAGTGCTGTTATTACTAGCTAGAAATAGGAGTTACTAACATCACATGCAGTATCTTTGGCTAGATACAATTAGAAGACTGTCTCTTTATCAAATACTGTTTTGTTGTTGTATTTTGAAGGGTTCAGTTAGTGTGTTACGAGTTTGTCGATATTCTAGACAGACTCGGTAGATTTACTAGAAAATATCTCCTTCATACAACTCAACTCCCACCTTTTTATTTCTAAATGATCGATGGTAAACACCTCACTTCCTCAGTTTTAAAAAAGAGAATAAACGAGAGAGCGGGGAGATTTTTAAAAAACTTGTGACGGCTACCTTACTATACAGATACAAATATATCGAGCCCAAAGTCTAATATGTCTAGAATTCCTATTCTAGCAAGCATAGTACTCACCGGCACGAAGGGTTCGTGTCTTCTTGGACTGAAAAGGCAGAATATCCGACGATAGTTTGCCGACCCATGAATCCCGCATTTTATCTTTCCTCCTGCGTTAATTAGATGACGTCGAATTCGACGTACATTACATGCGCGACAAGCACGTATTGTGGAAATAGACAACGGGCTAAAAGAGGCCAGCGCCATGTTGATATAAGGTTTAAATCATCGATGTTAAGTGTACGAGCAGTATTTATGTCACTGCAGAAATATATATCGCTAATTGCAGAATATGCGCTAACATAGAGTTTTAAATGGTATAATTGCATATTCATATACCAAGATATATTCATTAGCTGAAAGAAGTAGAATTCGACATATTTAACTAATTCATCAAGCTGGTAAAATAGAAACAAACAACGGGCTAAATAAATCAGCTCCATGTTGGTGTGGAGTATAGATCATCAATCATATATATAAACAGGTGATGTATGTGTCACTACAGAATACTATCTGTTGCTAGAGAGAGAATGTAGATAAATGCTTGATCTTATGACGGTAAAATTACATATTTCTATACTACGATCAATTCATTGATTATTGAGCGCACATAATATAGTAGACCAGCCATATATTAATGGTTGAACAATAATACTTGTTCCCATGGTGTTTCCAAATTCAGACCTCTGTTGACGGTGTCTAAAGTAAAGATCCAATACACCTTGCGTTTTTTTCTTATTGCTTCATTACTGTATCCTTGTTTAGATGAAATTCTTTCAATTATAAACCATTTTATATCGTCCTCAGAGTGGTTCATTGTGTTATAATGTTCAACTAGTGGGGCTGAGAATTTCTTTGTGCGAATTGCAGAGCGGTGCTCAATTAGCCGCACATTCAAAGTCCGTGCTGTTTCGCCCACATAGCCCAAACCACATGGACAAACTAAGAGATATATAACATCTTTTGTTTTACAATTGGAGATACACTGGGCTTTAATGGTATTTCCATTTAATTTAACAACGTCTGTTTCTAACGCTAGTGGGCAGACCTTACATGTCCCACACCTAAAGTTTCCAATAACTGGTGTAGACCCTACAATACTTCTCTGTATGAGCTGTTTTTTGGGGGGCATGCGTGACCTCACTACCAAATCTTTCAAATTCTTATTTTTTCTGTAGGCATATAGTGGTTTAGGCAGTTTATCTTGTTTTTCTTTATTTATATTCAAAATATGCCAATTGGATGAAATGATCTGTCTAATTTGGGCATTTAATATAGAGTGTCGTGTGACAAATACTAATTCAGCTTTGTCTGTTTTCTTATTAGTTGTTAATAAATGCTGACGATCATAAAATCTGGCCCTCTTATATGAATCCCTTACCAATTTATGGGGGTAACCACGTGCTATGAATTTCTCTCTCATTGTTTGGGCCTTTAAGTCAAAATCCTTAATACTGGTACAGTTTCTGCGTAACCGCAAAAATTGCCCGAAAGGGATACTATTCTTCTGTGACAAAGGGTGAAAGCTGTCGTAATGGAGCAACGTGTTACGTGCTGTAGGTTTGGTAAACAAATCGACAGCTAATTTCCCTGAAACGTGTTTAATAGAAATATCCAAAAACTCTATTTGGACATTACTATGATTTGAAGTAAACCGTAGGTTGGTGTCACATAGATTTATCCAGGCTAAAAACTCAAGTAACGTGTCCTCTGTATCTGTCCAGATAAAGAACACATCATCTATGAAGCGGGACCATTTCCAGATGGATTCAAAAAATGGTGCCACTTCATTATAGATGTTGGTATATTCAAATCGGGCCATGTAGATGTTTGCTATAGTAGGTGCGCATGATGCGCCCATGCTTACGCCCTTCACTTGTTTGTGTAGTTGACCGTTGAACTCAAAGATGTTTTCCTCAAGAACTATTTTCAGGCACTGGATTAAAAAAGTTACATTGCAGTCAATGTACATCAATTCGATGAACCATTGAACTGCCTCAAGTGCTCCTAATATAGGGATGTTGCTATATAGACTTTCAATGTCCATAGTTACCAGCCATTGTTGTTGTGGATTAAAGGGAATGTTTTCCACTAGATTGATTATGTGCCTAGTGTCTTGGACATAGGCAGGCGTTTTGTTGATATGTGGACGTAAGATTGCATCCAAATATTTGGAGAGAGGTTCTGTGATAGAACCTATTGTTGTGACAATAGGTCTATACGGTGGATTGATCTCACTCTTGTGTATTTTTGGTACACCATAGAGACTAGCCATTCTTGGGTGTTCAATATTTAAATAGGCGTATTCTTTGTCACAGATATATCCATCTCTAAGCGCCTTACTGGTCAATCTTTGGATTTTGCTTTTAATTTTATCTGTGGGATTTTTTGTAACTTTTATATAGAAGTTGATGTCATCTAACATTTCCTCTATTTTAGATACATAATGTACGGTGTCCAGCACAACAATTCCTCCACCTTTATCACAACTTTTTACAGTGATATTTGGAGAATTTTTAGAGTCATCAATGCTTTATGTTCTTCTTGTTGTAAGTTATATGGTGTTCTCTGGACATATTTTGTTGCAGCAATCATTTTTTGGTGAACCACCTGTTCAAATACTACTACCTCAGGTGGCACTTGCTCCGTAGTGGGTGTAAAGGTTGATTTTAACATCAACCCTGATCTATTAATTTGAATCTCAGATGGAGGTGATTGAGCAAAAATACCTTGAGGCGAATTTTCCTGAAGAATGCTGATAGATCTCCAAATAATTCAAATTTATTAATCCCTGAATGTGGGACAAAAGTCAACCCTTTTGATAACAGGGAATAGGAGGCAGGGGTCATCTCAGCTGTACTAAGATTAAATACGGGAATTTCTATCATTCCCTCCAATATTGGGCATTTCGTGTGACTAAGTATTGGTTCTGGTTGTTCTGATGACTTCCCGGTATTGGGATTGGTATTGTGGTCTCCAATTGCCTCTCGTTTGGGGGCGTCTTCCTAAAAAGGCTGCTTAGTCTGGTAAGGTCTAGCTGTGTATCGACTATTTTTGGGGTCAAATCGGTTAGGTACAGTATCATTATCAGAGTCTGATGAGTCAGAAAATGTGGTAACTTTCCTATTATATTGCCTAGAACCGAATGGTTCTTGTTGTCCCCCTTCTTGTTGAGAATAATAATTCTCAGATAGATATGGATACGTATTTTCCTTACTAAAAAAATGTATGTCCTTTTTAAGTTTATCTGTTTTTCTTTTATTTAAATACTCTGTGTATGAATTCATCTCTGAATCTATTTCTTCAAGTTTTTCTTTGCATCTTCCACAGCTGTATTATTTCTAATTTTGTTTTCTAGATCTATAATTTCAGAAATGAGTTGTTGTAACATTTCTTTCGCTGTTTCTAAAACTAAAAGTTCTTTGACAAATATCAATTGTATGTTTATGTTATAGAGAAAGTTGAGACAGTCATTCCTGATGAAGGCAACATTGCCGAAACGCGCGTAGTGGTTTTCTACCGCCTGCTCTGGAAATTTCTTTAATAATCTACCTCCTCCATCTCTTGTACCATTGTGCTTTATAGAATGATGTATTTTTAATCATTTTACGTATTTGTTTGTACTTTATATGTAGGTTTGTCTATATATGTTCCATGATTGTGTATCATTGTATTGTACATATAATTTTGTATTAAATCATTAAGAAAAATATAAATAACAAAGTATGAACTAATAATGAACAAATAATAAAAATAATAAAAAAGATCTTTTGAAATAAAAAACTGAATTTTTAGTCGTGTATATGCATGTTCTATTTTGCATTTTCATTGACAATTGTGTTGTCTGAATCTATAGCCTGTATTGAAACACCAAGTATAAATGTTTAGCTTGTATCTAGCTATATCTTTACCCTCATGTAATTCTCCCTACAGCTAGCAAGCTTCATTGTTCTATGTAGGGGTCCCCTTTTTTCCAAATCACTGAATTACTTTGGACTGCAGAGTTCGCATATAACAATGCTGAACATGACTCTACAGGATATACGCCTTTTTATCTGAACACAGGAAGACATCCTAGTCTAGTGATTGGAAAAAAAGATGAAGCAGTACCAGCAGTAAAAGAATTGGTATTAGAAGTGAAGAACTCTTATAAAAAGGCTCAGGAGAATTTGCAGAAGGCCAAAGAATCCTACAAGAGACAGGCAGATAAGAAGAGGAGAGTAGGTACAAAATGTGAGGTAGGGAATCAAGTTTGGTTGTCCACTAAACATCTTAGATTAAAGGGAAATAGAAAGTTTCAGCCCAGATTCAGTGGTCCTTTCAAGGTTTTGAAAATAATCAATCCAGTGGTGGTCAAATTACAGCTCCCTCAACAGATAAAAATCCATCCAGCCTTTCATGTTTCTCTTTTTTTAAAAAATCCCCCCAATACATGACTCAAAGAAGCTCCTATGCCAGTTAGAGTAGAGTCAGAAGAAGAATTTGAAGTCAGTAAGATTCTAGATTCAAAAATTTCCAGAAATAAATTGTACTATTTAGTAGAATGGAAGGGTTTTGGACCAGAGGAAAGATCCTGGGAGCCTTCTTCTTATATTCACGCACCAAGATTAATTAAGAGCTTCCATAAAACCCACCCACTGAAACCTAAAATGGGAGGACCCCTTTTGGAGGGAGGTACTGTCAAGACCACATTGGCGAGTATTAGCTCCAACAAGGTATTGAGGAAAAAGAGCAGCCATTTGAGGTATTTTGCGAAAAGTCATCTCTGGAGGAAAAGACAGTTAGCTTCAAAACTTCTTTTGAGACAGTGCTTAAATATTCTGAAAGACTCTTATGTCCAGGAAGTCGGCGTCGGCAGAGAATTACCAGTCGCAGGTCAGCGGTCTAGAGCTCAGAGGCTCGTGACGCACAAAGAGCTTAATGCGCATGCTCCAACAAGGAACTGCGCACTTCAACTGTAGCCGTGAGTGAAGCATAGCGTCTCCTCACCGCGCAGGAATTTTCAGTGAAGAGAATTTGTATTTGCGAGGCGCGAGTAGCGTCTTTCAGTCAGAGAGGCTTTCCTGAAGTTTCAATTGAGTTCGAATAGTGATAATTTAAACGCATGCGCAACGAGGGAAATTCCGTGACAGGAATTATTCAGCAGAAACAGAAGATAGAATCTGCACTGCGAGATTATTCATTGTGAAGTAATTTCTTTAATACAAGTAGTTTTGTTCAGAAGAAGTTCCTGACTAGCGGTAAGCAGTATCTCGGAAGTTTCTCAGCGGGAAGAAAAGGTACAGCGAAAATTCTTATTTTGACTGACTGTATTAAATAAGGGCGAAAGCCGCAATTTCAGAAAACAAGATATTGGAAAAAATTCATTACTGAAGCTAATGTGAATTCTTCGATCCAGTAAAATTATCGTCAGCCCTAAACAGAATTTGCAGAACTTTTATTTACCGTTAAAAGAGAAGCAACAACTTTTGGTTTGAGGGGTAAATGCCAGAGAGATCCTAAAATATAAGTAAATAGAAACAAGTAGTATTGTGTTTTTATGATTCTTGTCTCCCCTTGCAGATGCCGTGTAGAAGACATCCATAAACAAAAAGACCAGGAGTAGGAGAGAAGCAATAGCCTTAGGTCTAAGGGGTAAATGCTATTAGAGATTCTAGAATATGGACGGTTAGAAGCAGAATAGAATTGCATGCTTATAATTCTTGTCTCCCTCTGCAGATGCAGTTCAGAAAACATCCTAAAACCAAACAGACCCAGAAGCGAGAGAGGACTCCAGTTCTCCAGCTCAAGGCTGTCTCTCTGTCTCTTCCACTTCCCCTTTCCCCCCTGCTTTTGCTCTCACACAGAAATTAATTTCGGGTCACAGTTGAGGTGGTGGGGCATTGGGACCATCTTCGGCTCCTGTGGATTCAGTCTTGGCTTCTGACAATGCCACAATACTCTATGCCACAACACTCTACCCCATGACACTCTACGACATGACATTCTAAAGCACTCAACTCTATGTCATTATACTCTATTTCACTCTACGACACTCTACACCCCTCCACTTTACAACACTCTATGCCACTCCACTCTACTCCACTCTGTGCCACTGTATGATACTCTGTTCCCCTCTACGCAACTCTCTCTATGCCACTCAATGTCACTTTATTCCACTGTAGTCTATGACACTGTACTGTATTCCACTACTCCACTCTACGACACTCTATGCCACTCTACTCTACCACACTCTACGAGACTGAACTCCACTCTATGCCACTCCACTCTATTCCACTCTATGCCACTCCACTCTACCATATCCTATAACACTTCACTCTATAACACTCTACTCTACAACACTCTACTCCAATCTATGCCTCTCCACTCATGCAGCTCCACTGTACGACATGCCACTCCACTATATGATACGCCATTCCACTCTATGACATGCCACTCCACTCCACGCAATGACACTCTACTCCATTTCACTCTATGACACTACAAGCAACTTCCCTCTACCACATGTCACTCTACTGTACAACCTGCCGCTCTACTCTACGACACACCACTCTATGACATGCCAATCCACTTTACGCCCCTCCACTCTAATCTATGACATGCCACTCCACTCTACGCCACTCCACTCTATGCCACTTCACTCTGCACCACTCCACTCCATGCCACGCCACTCCTCTCTATGCCACAATACTCTATGCCACTCCACTGTTCTCCACTCTATGACACTGTACTCCACTCTATAACACAAAATGCCCCTCTACTCTACACCACTCCACTCTTCAACACTCTACTCCACTCTACGACACTCTACTCAACTCCCTGTATGCCACTTTATTTCACACTTCTTTATGACACACTGCTCCCCTCTACTCCACTATACTCCACTACTCCACTTTACACCACTACACTCTACACCACTCTATGGCAGTCCATTCTACAACACTTTATGCCACTCCACTCTACCACAACCTACGACACGGTACTCCACTCTACACCACTCCACTCTAAAACACTGCACTCCAGTCTATGCCACTCCACTCTACGACATTGTATGACACTCCACTCTACGACACTCAACTAGATGACATTCCACTGTGCGACACTCCGTTCTATGACACTCTCTTCCACCTTACTGTATGACACTCCACTGTGTGCCCCTCCACTCTACAACACTCTACTCCTCTCTATGCCACTCCAAACTATACCACTCGACTCTACGCCATGACACTCATAATGAACTTTGAACTTTTGCGATAATACTGTGGTAACCAAAACAAAACATTAAAAACAATTAATGCCATAATTAACAACATTATATGATTTTAATTGCATTGGTATTAAAAAAAGATTGCAATTCAATTAAAAAACAAAGGTTGAGGATGGTATACTTAGGAAACTTGTGCACCTTCATACAGATGTGCCAATTCGCTAGCCACACTTCATTACCTATAACTCGCACGTTCTCCATGCACTGTTTCTACGCTTTCATATTACATCACTTATAGCATGTTAAATGATATAATCCATAACAAGACTCCTAACATCTCAAATGACATCATGTATGAGAACACTATGCATGGTAGGGGGTGTGATTTATACTAAGTTTTGGGCGGGGTGCAAATTATAACTTTAAGTTATAGCTATAACTTTAAGTTATAGCTATAACTTTAGAATGTCTATGGTTTGTGTAGTTAAAATTAGTTTTCTATACAAATAAGGAATTAAGGGGCATATTAGCAAGACCGGCGATAAAATTATCGCTGTTTTAGCGGCAGGAAACTGCAGCTAAAACGGCGATAATGGGCTTGATAATATGCGTTATAGAATTCAATAGAAGCCCAGGTTAGATGTGCAGGACATCTAACCTGGGCTTCTATTGGAATTCTATAACGCATATTAGCAAGCCCATTATCGCCGCTTTAGCGGCAGTTTCCTGCCGCTAAAACGGCGATAATTTTATCGCCGGTCTTGCTAATATGCCCCTCGGTTTTCCTAACTATAACTTATACTCAACCTTTGGCTTTTTTGATGAATCTTCATGAAACTTTCCCAAAAAAATAAATTCTCAGCCACCTCAGCTCCTTCCTTGAATGGTTTGGGGTGACTCGTCAAGCAGGGCAGAAAAAAGTGGGGGTCTCAAAACCGGTTTTCACCATTCCTTTTACCATAGGAAAAAAAGACATAGCTGTAGTGAAAGCGGCTGACCAGAATTACACTAAATTTGGAAAAAAGCTAGATCTTGTTCCAGAAAGTGTGCTTTTTTGTGATTTGGTGTAAATCAGTTCAGTAGTTTTTGAGAAATGAAGGTTAGTAAAATATAGATATTTCACACCGCGGAGGATCCGTGGAACCGACAGATGTCTAGATATGATCTAATTGACTGCCACCACAACAAGAAAGATGTGGCGGTAGCCATCTTAGGGCTCAGGGTCTCAGTCCTCTGTCCTATAAAAAAATAGAAAACCATACAGGAAGGCAGGGTAGGGATACCTGTGGGGGGAGTTGGCCGCCAGCAGGGGTTTAGGTTGGGAACTCCCTACTGTGCACAACCAAAGGTGTAGGGGTAGGGAGCCCATGGTGTGTTGGGCACCAGCGGTTGGTTGGGGCCAGGACCTGCACTCAAACCCACACCACGCACAGCGTTGTCATTGTACTTTGCGTTAAACTTGTGTGGAACATAATAAACACAAGTAGTCAACTGCCGCCTGCACACAGAGTTACTCTTGAATACAAAGATTTATACCATGCTCAATACCTCTACATACCTTAGTGAATTAGAAGCAGATGTGTTGTGGAAAAATGTACACCCATTAGCAGGATCCATGCTGTACAAAATTAGGCAGACAAGTAATATGGTACTTACCCGCCATTATGTAAACTATGAAACAAACTAGCACACTCATTGGATGATGCATCAGTGATGTCATCAAGGATGTCATTTGAGATGCCATCAGTGATGTCACAAATGATGTCATAGAACATGTCATGAGTAATGTCATATGGGAGGTCATAAGCAGTGCATGGCGGGGGTACAAGTTATAGTTAGCGGTGCTAACTGTTACTGGTGAATTTCTGTGTTTTTTTTAGTCAAAACGTTAATGTTATCACTGACATGTTCACCTAATTATAAGGGTATTTTAACCTCTGTTTTTTTCAGTGAATTTCTAAGGTGTTATTTTATACAAAAAAAATCAGATCCTTTTATCACACCTAACTATAACTTTACTTTAACCTTTGTTTTTTCAGTGAATTTCCAGGGTTTTCTTTGAAGTCAAGTAATACCTAATTACCTTACGAAAATGCGGCATGCACCTAACCCCATGTGCCAGGTAGGACTGGCCGCTCCTTTCAGACCTCTCTCTAAGATGACGAGTGTGCATAGTAGGGTGCATGGAGGAACTGAACTCTCCACTGGGACCACTCTCTTGAATGACGGGTGTGTGAAGTAGGGTGTGGGGAGGAACTGGCCTCTCCTTTCAGAGCTCTTTATCAGATGACAAGTGTGTGTAGTAGGGTACGTGGAATGTCTAGCCTCTCCTTTCAGACCCCTATCTCAGATGATGGGTGTGCATAGTAGGGTGTGGGGAGGGACTGGCCTCTCCTTTTAGATCCCTCTCTCAGATGACAGATGTGCATAGTAGGGTGTGTGGAGGGACTGACCTCTCTGCCGAGACCCCTCTCTTGAATGACAGGTGTGTGTAGTAGGGTGTGGGGAGAGACTGGCCTCTTCTTCCAGACCTCTCTCTCAGATGACAGGTGTGTGTAGTAGGATACGGGAAGGGACTGGTCTCTCCTTTAAGACCCCTCTCTCAGATGACGAGTATGCATAGTAGGGTGTGTGGAGGAACTGGTCTCTCCGTTGAGACCCCTCTCTTGAATGGCTGGTGTGAGGTGTAGGGTGTGGGGAGGGACTGGCTTCTCATTTCAGAACTCTCTCCCAGATAGCACATGTGCGTAGAAGGGTGCGGGAGGGACTGGCCTCTCCTTTTAGACCTCTATCTCTCAGATGAGGGGTGTGAGTAGTAGAGTGCGGGAAGGGACTGGCCTCTCCTTTCAGACCCCTCCCTCAGATGACAGGTGTGCATAGTACGGCATGTGGAGGGACATGCCTCTCCACTTAGACCCCTCTTTTGAATGACAGGTGTGTGTAGTAGGGTGCGGGGAGGAACTGGCCTCTCCTTTCAGACCTCTTTTTCAGATCACAGGCGTATGTTGTAGGGTGTAGGGAGGGACTGGCCTCTCCTTTTAGACCCCTCTCTCAGATGATAGGTGTGCATAGTAGGGTGTGTGGAGGGACTGGACTCTCCGCTGAGCCCCCTCTCTTGAATGAAAGGTGTGCAGTGTAGGGTGTGGGGAGGGACTGGCCTCTCCTTTCTGATGTCTCTCTCAGATGGCACGTGTGCATTGTAGGGTGGGCGGAGGGACTGGCCTCTCCTTTCAGTTGACAGGCGTGCATAGTAGTGTGTGGGGAGGGACAGCCCTCCCCTGTCAGACCTCTATCTCAGATGACAGGTGTGTGTAGTAGGGTGCAGGGAGGGACTGGCCTCTCCTTTCAGACCCCCCTCTCAGATGACGGGTGTGTGGAGAGACTGACCTCTCCTTTTAGACCCCCCTCTTGGATGACGTGTGTGTGTAGTAGGGTGAGGGGAGGAACTGGCCTCTCCTTTCAGACCCCTCACTCAGATGACGGGTGTGCGTAGATATGTGCGGGAAAGGACTGGCCTCTCCGCTGACACCCCTCTATGGATGATGGGTGTACATGGTAGGGTGCGGGGAGGGACTGGCCTCTCCTTTTAGTCCCCTCTCTTGAATGACCGGTGTGTGTAGTAGGGTGTGGTGAGGAACTGACCTTTCCTTTCAGGCCTATTTGTCAGATGACAAGTGTGTATAGTAGGGTGCGGGGAGGGAATGACCTCTCCTTTCAGACCCCTCTCTCAGATGACAGGTGTGCATAGTAGAGTATGTGGCGGGACATGCCTCACCACTTAGACCCTTCTCTTGAATGACGGGTGTGTGTAGTAGGGTGTGGGAAGGAACTGGCCTTTCCATTCAGACCTCTTTCTCAGACAACAGGTTTGCGTAGCAGGGTGCGGGGAAGGACTGGCCTCTCCTTTCAGACCCCTCGCTCAGATGACGGGTGTACGTAGTAAGGTGCGGGGAGGGACTGGCCTCTCTGCTGACACTTCTCTTTGGATGACAGGTGTGCATAGTAGGGTGTCTGGAGGGACTGCCCTCTACACTGAGACCTATCTCTGTAATGACAGATGTGCATAGTAGGGTGAGGGAAAGACTTGCCTCTCTGCTAAGATCTCTCTCCAAGATTACAGGTGTACATAGTAGGATGTAGAGAGGGAGTGTCTTTTATGTAATACCTCTCACCTGGACAACAGATGTGCATAGTAGGGTGTGTGGATGGACTAGCTTCTCCTTTGAGACCTCTCTCTCAGATGACAGGTGTGCACAGTAGTGTGTGTGAAGGGACTGGCCTCTCTGCTGGGACCTCTCTCTGTAATGATGAGTGTGCACAGTAGGGGTCTGGGCAGGACTGGGCTCTAGCACTAGCCTCTCAACTGAGAACCCTCTGTTGCATAATGGGTGTGCATACTGGCATATGAGAAGCGCCAACCTTCTACTTTCAAACCTCTCTCTCAAATGATAACTATTGCATAATAGAGCATGTACAGGGACTGGCCTCTCAGCTGAGACCTCTCTCTTTCAAAACAGGTGTACATAGTAGGGTGTGTGGTGGTGCTGGCCTCTCCTTTGAGACCTCTCTGTGAGATAATGGGTGTGTATACTAGTGAGGGGGAGGGACTGGCCTCTCCTTTCAGACCACTATCTCAGATGATCAGTGTGCGTAGTAGGGTGTGTGGATGGAGCAAACTCTCCTTTGAGACCTCTGGCTCAGATGATCGGTGTGCATTGTAAGGTGTCTGGAGGGACTGGCCTCTCCTTTCACTTGCCAGGCATCCGTAGTAGTGTGTGGGTAGGGACTGCACTCCCCTCTCAGATGACGGGTGTGTGTAGTAGAGTGTGGGGAGGGACTAGCCTCTCCTTTCAGACCTGTATCTCAGATGACAGGTGTGTGTAGTAGAGTGTGGGGAGGGACTAGCCTCTCCTTTCAGACCTGTATCTCAGATGACGGGTGTGCATAGTAGGGTATATAGATGAGCCGTAACTTTACTCACAACTCTTCCGAAGCCAATGAGCATAAATAGTAGACTTTGATAAACACCATCTCTAGTAAGACTCCTTCCTACAGTAACAAGTGTGCATAGCAGAGTGTATTCAACTCCTTCATACATTTCATGATCCACCAAGTCTTGCGAGATCATAACATTTTTTGAAAATAAGAATTACCTATATACTCATCACAGTACTTATCTGTTACACACTTCTTCTCAAACACAAGGACCACAAAATGCATTCTTACTAATAGAGTGTAATGAGTACTCATCTGCTCCTTTTTACCATTCACGATCTTGCGAAAGAGTTCCACAAGATCATAAAAATTAGTAAAATCAATACACATTGATATTCTTCACAGTAGTTGTCCCTTAGACGCCTCTTCTCTAAATCTAGGGGGACAGCATGCCTTTCTGTTGCCGCCTTATATAGCTTTTTTACTTTATTTCTAGAACACCTCCAGTTTTTCACAGTAAGCAGTAATGGTGGCCATTTAATTTCTAACATCCCAACAGCCAGCCAATAAGAGTGCTGCGGGACTCATGAGAGCCTCTCGCTCCTGCTAAAGCTTGAAAGCTCACAGAAAAAACAGGCCCCTTGATCAATCACAGGGCACCATTTTTTGATTTTGCGCTCTCGCGAGACGCTCGTGGAACTCTTACTAGCCCAACTGCTAAAACATACAATTATATTTCAACCTCAATTTTTTTTAAACTACTGAACGGATTCAGACCAAATCACAAAAAGCACAATCTTCGGATCAAGATCTAGCTTCCTGACAAATTTGGAGTAGTTCCATTCATCAGTTTTTTCTGTAGCCCTGCCCAAAGAAGTCTGTGGAAAATGCATGGAGATTTTATGTTTTAGGATCCCCCTTTTTTCTCGGCCTCCGCTTGACAGATCACCCCGAAACTTCCCATGAAGGAGCTGAAGTGGATGAACTTTATTTCTGGAAAGGTTTGGGAACATTCATCAAATGGGGCTAAAGTTATTAGCAAACCAAAAAATGCTCCATCTATGGAAAAACAGACCTAACAATAACTACCCGGTGGTGACTGCCACTACGTTATATATATATACAATTCCACAGTCGAGTATGCAAAACGTTCATAAAACGTGCACTCGCCTCCAAAAGAAGTCTCATCCACAGATACTCAGTATAGATGATTTATTAACAGCATTGCCGAATATTCGCCCCGCCTAACTATAACATCTCTTTAACTTTTGGTTTTTTCAGTGAATATATATATATATATTTTCACTGTTTTTTACAGTGAATGTATGTATATATATATATATATATATATATATATATTCACAGAAGAAAGAAAACCTTACAAGGATGATAACATAAAAAACCTTAGCAATTCACTGAAAAAAACCAAAGGTTACGGGGACGTTATAATTAGCTTCAGACTTTACACACACAAAACATAGAAATGTAGCAGTTATAGTTATCTCAAGTATCTATAACTTGTGCCCTAAGGTAATTATAATTCGCGCCCCCGCAATGCACAGTTTTCTCATCAATAATTTCACTGCAAATGTTGCAGTGATATTATCAATGATGTCATAGAAAATGTAATGAGTGATATAATATGTGGGGTAATTAGCAGTGCATGGTGAGGGCGTGAGATATAGTTACATTAGGGCACGAGTTGTAGTTACTTGAGATAACAACTATAACTGCTGAATTTCTATGGTTTTGTGTGTGTAAAATCTGAAAATAACTAAAACGTCCCTTTAACTTTTGTTTTTTTCAGTGAATTCCCTGAAACCAGGGTGTGTAAGGGTGTGTGTGAGTGGTTGTGTTAGTGGTTGTGTGGGTGGGTGGGTGACTGTGTGGTGGGTGTGTGAGAGCATGTGTGACTGGATGTGTGGGCCTGTGAGTAGGTGTGGGAGTGGGTGTGTGGGTGTGTGAGTATGGGTGTGAGTGGCTGTGTGAATAGTTTTGAGGGTCTGTAAGTGGGTGTGTGAGTGGCTGTATGGGTGTGTGAGTGGTTGTGTGGGTGTGTAAGTGGGTGTGTGAGTGAGGGGATGTGTGAAAGCTATGTGGGTCTGTGAGTGGGAGTGGGAGTGGTTTTGAGGGTCTGTGAGTGGGTGTGTGAGTGATTGTGTGGGTGTGTAAGCAGGTGTGTGAATATGTGAATAAGTGTGTGAGTAGGTGTGTGGCTCTGTGAGTGTATATTTTTTTTAATTGGCATCTGGAACTACGGATCTACCCAAATCCGGGAGGATCCAGGGAGGATCCACGGATCCTTGTGTGGTTAAAAAAAGGTTTTTAGACAATTTCTTCTCACCAGTGATGTCATGAGCATGTCATTGACCAGGTCATGAGTGATGTAATATGTGAGGTCATAAGCAGTGCATTGCAGAGCGTAAGCTATAGTTAGCTCAGCCAACTATAACTGCTGAATTTCTCTGGTTGTGTACAAGTGAAATGTCAGTATAACTATAACGTCCCTGTAACCTTTGTTTTTTTTCAGTGAATTTCTAAGGTTTTTTTAATTCTATTTCCTAAATTTAACATCCCTGTAACCTTTGTTTTTTTCAGTGAATTTCTATGGTTTTTTCAACGAGTAGTCACGTTGTAGAGTGGTGGAGAAAGACGGTGGGCCTCCGACCAGCTCTCACGAATCCCGCTGTGTCACACTTACTAGAGGTAACAGGACGTCTTCTTGGCCCCTAAGGACCCACAGCTCCAAAGAGGACTTCATCCCCCAACCAGTAGTGCGCCAGGAGGCGTGTTTGCAGAATGGTGGAGAAAGAGGGCGTGGCCTCCGAAGACCTTTCAGCAATCAAGCTGTGTGGGATTTACTGGGGGTAACAGGAGGGCTTGTTGGCCCCCACGGACCCTCAGCAACCAAGGAGACTTCATCCCCAAACCAGTAGTATACCAGTAGGCGCATTTGCAGACTGGTGGAGAAAGGGGGCGTGGCCTCGGATTACCTCTCAGCAATCCTACTGTTTGGGACTTACTAGGGGTAACAGGAGGGCTTGTTGGCCCCCAAGGACCCAAAGCATTCAAGGGGCCTTCATCCCCCAACTAGTAGTGCACCAGTAGGTGCGTTTGGACAGTGGTGGGAAAAGGGGGCATAGCTTCCGACCACCTCTCAGCAATCCTGCTGTGTGGGACTTACTGGAGGTAACAGGAAGGCCTTCTGGCCCCCGAAGGACTCTCAGGAGGCATGGGGACTTCATCCCCTCTTGCACAATTGGTCAGATCATTCGGGCTTGAGGTAATATCTCATGCAGATGACACACAGCTAATAGTGTCACTCAAGATGTAGAAGCCTCAGCCACCAATTTTAATGACTGTATGAAATCGGTGGCTCTCTGGATGAGGGACAACTATCTTCAATTAAACAGCGACAAGACAGAGGTTCTGATGTTTGGTAATCATCACCCGGAATGGACCCAGTCTTGGTGGCCAGAAACATTGGGATCATGCCCCTCACCGGTTGAATCTGCAAGAAACCTTGGTGTCATAGTTGACACCAGTTTATCCTTCAACCTCCAGGTTAATAGGGTGGTATCCTCTTGCCTTTGGGTCATAAGGACCCTTAGAAAGATATTTCCATTTCTTTCCCTTGATTCACAGAAACAAGTTGCTGTCTCACTAATTCTATCTAAGTTGGATTACTGTAATGCCCTCCTCTGGAATCCAACAGGGCTACTATCAATAAACTCCAGCTGGTACAGAATGCTACAGCTAGACTAATACTGGACATTCCTAAATACCACTCAATTTCGGCCGATATCAAGAATTTGCATTGGCTGGCAGCACGAAAAATAATTCTATTCAAAACTTTGAGCATTGTTCATAAGGCACTTCTCAATACAGGACCAGCAGGAATGAGAAACATCTTCCACCGGTATGTCCCTAATAGACAATTACGATCAACCAATAAAAATCTGCTGGTAGTTCCGAGATATAGAAGATCACGATGGGGAGGAAGAGCCTTCTCTGTTGCAGCAGCTAAGCTCTGGAATACTCTTCCTTTATCCATATCTGATTTAGAGTTACACCTTCCTTTCCGTAAAGCTTTGAAGACCTGGCTTTTTGCCTTGGAAATCTAACCTTGATAATCTGCCCACCAGTTAACTACAACTGCATCAGCGCCTAGACGCCTTAGGGTATATGTACGCGCTTTAGAAATACTCCATCCATTCATTCATTCATTCATCCCCCAACAAGTAGTGCACCAGAAGGCACGTTTGCAGAGTGGTGGAGAAAGGGGGCGTGGCCTCTGGAGACCTTTCAGCAATCCCACTGTGTGGGACTTACTGTAAGTAACAGAAGGGGTTCCTGGTCCTCTAGGACCCTCAGCATCCAAGGGGACTTCATACCCCAACCAGCACTGCACCAGGAGGCACGTTTGCAGAGTAGTGGAGAAAGGGGGCAGGGCCTTCGGCAATTAGCTGTCCCGTATTTGATTTTTTTAAGGGAGGAGGGCCGTGTGCCCCCCCTTCATTGGGCCAATTTGGGCTCTGGGGACCCCATTCCCCAGAGGCCAGACCTTTTTTAATGGGCGAGAGGGGCCGCATGGCCCCCTTCCATGGGCCAATTTCAGCTCTGGGGACCCTCATCCCCTTGTGGCCCGGCCTTTTAAAAAACAAAATGTTACGTAAAAGGGATGGGGGCCGAGTGGCCCGCTCTCGGGCCGGTTTCGACCCCAGGAACCCCATCCCCCGGGGCCTGGCCTTTTAATTAAGCAATTTAAAAAAAATAATGGGAGGGGGGCCATGTGGCCTCGCTCCTGGGCTGATTTTGTCCCTGGGGCCCCATCCCCATGGCCCAGCCTCAATTGTGGGTGCCCTGGTCCTAGCCCAGGGCACCCACTGCCAATGTTGGGGACCGCTGGGGGAGCCTCGAGGCCTCTGTGGTCGCTGCTGGCTCCCTGTGTGCTGCAGGAGCTGGCATTGCTTTTGGACAGAGGGAGCTGCTGACCATACAGCCCCCTCTGTCCAAAGCAATTCTGTTCTACTTCTAGTAAACGAGAGCATTTGTTATGCTCTTGCTTGCTAGAAGCAGAGCAGAGTTTGCTATGGCTTGGCGGGAGTGGTACCCCGGGACATTGCATGAGCCAGCCCTGGGGCGTGGCGGTCCCCAGGACCATTATTGGCCCCCCTCCTTTGTTTCATTTAGCCCCGGGGAGGTAGTGGTCCCCGGGGCGGCGGGGGTCCACAATGGACCCCCTCCAATATATCATTTGAACCCCGCGGAGTTGGCGGTTCCTGGGGCTGGGGGGGTGGTCAGCGCAGCTCCCCCTAATAATGAAATTTAAAGCCACTGGGAGGTGGCGGTCCTTGGGACTGCGGGGGAGTCCGCTCGGCCTCCCACATTATTTACGTTTAAAGCCCCAGGAAGGTGGCGGCCTCCGGGGCTGCAGGGGGGTCTGCGCACCCCCCCTTGCTTTCATTATAGATAAAGCCGCCGGGAGTGGCAGTCCCCCGGGGTTGCGGGGGAGAGACCCATGCACTAATTTAACAAATAGCCCCGAGGCAGGTGGCGGTCCCTGGGTGTCAGTTTACTTGTTTGCCCCGGGAAGCTGGCGAGGGGGTGCCACATGGCAGCCCTGCATATTTTTAAAAACCTGCCCCTGGGATTTGGCCCACCAGGGGGGCTTATTACAAAGACACGCAGAAGCCTGCACATCTTTTTTTAAAAGTTTGCTACAAATCCGCGGACTCACCTGCAAATTTGCAGCAATTTTTTTTTTTAAATGCTCTAAAACCCCGACAGGGTCACTTTGGGGGCCCCCCACCATATCTGGGTGGTCACAGTATTCCTACCCTGCCCCCTGTTCTTAATGTTTAAGTGGGCAGCCAATCAAATTTCAGTAGCATTTCAGTAGGATTTTGGGCTCCCAGATATCTATGGGCCCGATTCACAGGACTAACTTAAGACAAAATCCTAAACTTACTACCATTTTGGTATTCACAGAAGGCACTTACTCATTTTGGTATTCACAGAAGGCACTTACTCATTTTGGTATTCACAGAAGGCACTTACTCATCAATGAGTGAGTGCCTTCTGTGAATACCAAATGAGTAAGTTACTCAAATGAGTAAGTTACTCAAAATGAGTAAGTTACTCATTTTGGTATTCACAGAAGGCACCTACTCATCAAGGAGTAAGTGCCTTCTGTGAATACCAAAATGAGTAAGTGCCTTCTGTGAACACCAAAATGGTAGTAAGTTTAGGATTTTGTCTTAAGTTAGTTCTGTGAATCGGGCCCTATATTATTTAAACTTAAATATCTCTGAAACTATTGAACAAATTTACAATAAATCACAAAAAGCACGCTTTCTTTCTGCCAAATTTGGAGTAATTTGGTTCAGCGGTTCAGACTGTAGTAGTGTTAAAAAAATGGAAAATCCCCATAGATATAACATGGGGAAAATACGTTTAGGGCCCCCTTTTTTCTCGGCCCCCGCTTGATGGACAACCCAAAACATTTCCACACAGCAGCTGACCCAACAAGGGGTACTTTTTATTGACAATACAAAAAATGCTTTTCCTATGGAAACTTTGGTCTTAACTATACCTACATATATATATCTATATATATATGTATACCATTTGTCAATTACCAGTAAACCAATTTGCATCAGGGTTAACATCACGGGGTCAAAGAGGTCTTAGGCTCAATGAGAAGTCGGTTTGAACTGCACGATTTTAAAGACAGAACATTGCATTTACATGTTTTTGTTTTTTACAATGAGGGCTGTATTTTCCTGAGAGATTGGCGCTGTTAAAATCTGTAACTAGCTGGCGATTTATTCCTCCCATATGCGGGGTCAGACACGCATCATTACCAGTGCAGGCAGGGGTAGCATTATGTTTAGATTTGCTTGGGTGCACTTTGCAGTTTTATTTACAACGTAATATGCATTAACGTAAGATTACTTGTACCAGCCGCACCATTCAGATATTCTGTCAGGGTAATGTTTGAATACACAATTTGTCTGTCCCAGTGCATGACCTAAAACGTAAAAGTATTTTCTTTATGTTTATGTGTGTCTTTAGTGGGAAGGGCTATATAAACTTACTTGTATTTGGCGCCAATTATATTGACAAAGGCTTCTGAGAAGCCGAAACGCGTAACTCTGGTCGCAGGGTCGAGGGAGACCCAAGAAAATAAATAATGCCGTATCCCTACAGCCTTGTGTACGTGCCTTCTTCAGTTGGAGTAGGAGTGTATGTTCATTCAAATTCAGTGTTAGCGGTCTAAACACTGTCCACGTAACACCAGTTGTTTGTGGCTCTCCCCTTTGACCGCATTTTCTTGGAGGAGCATGGGAGTGCTAGAGGGGGAGCCCCCAAGGAGTACGCCGGGATGAGAACGAGGATGACAGCAGTGGGAGCATTGGATACCGGAGCGAGGCGGTTTTGCCAACTGCCAGCACAGGGTCTGGGGGTCCCCAGTCTAGAAAAGCCTTGCTCTGGAGACTGGCGCCCCTTGGTGACTGGGCACCGCGGATGCAGATGCGGTGATGACTGTTTGGCATACTTTAATTCTTTGTTTATCGGTCTCCTACGACCTCGCGGTTTGTGCCCATCACAAATCTATTTTCAGTGCTATTTTTTACGAGTGACATTGAGACATTTTTCCGATTTTGGAGTTACCATCTGTTTGCAAATGACTATTGGTCACCGGCACAATGAACCCATGATATTGACTTGTATTCGGGCTGTATGCTTATGAACTCCTGACATGTATGCAACCGCAGAGAGGCTTTATGGGACTTGCAGTTTGGTTGGTTATTAGAGCATTCACCAGGTGGCAGGCATTTATGCCGGCATTATACACATTGTATTGTATTGTTTAACCCGGGATGTATTTTTCAACCTCTGTATTTCCCTGCCGCTTGTGCTGTTGAGTGAAGTTCTTTTCAAATTGCAGCATAACATAACTCTGATCCCGTAATCAAAACCACATGTCAATTACCGGTAAACCAATTTGCATCAGGGTTAACATCACGGGGTCAAAGAGGTCTTAGGCTCAATGCGAAGTCGGTTTGAACTGCACGATTTTAAAGACAGAACATTGCATTTACATGTTTTTGTTTTTTACAATGAGGGCTTTATTTTCCTGAGAGATTGGCGCTGTTAAAATCTGTAACTAGCTGGCGATTTATTCCTCCCATATGCGGGGTCAGACACGCATCATTACCAGTGCAGGCAGGGGTAGCATTATGTTTAGATTTGCTTGGGTGCACTTTGCAGTTTTATTTACAACGTAATATGCATTAACGTAAGATTACTTGTACCAGCCGCACCATTCAGATATTCTGTCAGGGTAATGTTTGAATACACAATTTGTCTGTCCCAGTGCATGACCTAAAACGTAAAAGTATTTTCTTTATGTTTATGTGTGTCTTTAGTGGGAAGGGCTATATATACTTACTTGTATTTGGCGCCAATTAGATTGACAAAGGCTTCTGAGAAGCCGAAACGCGTATCTCTGGTCGCAGGGTCGAGGGAGACCCAAGAAAATAAATAATGCCGTATCCCTACAGCCTTGTGTATGTGCCTTCTTCAGTTGGAGTAGGAGTGTATGTTCACATATATATATATATATATATATATCCATGCTCCACTCTCTGCCAGATGCTCTCGCACTCGCTAGCGGGTGCTTGGTGCGCGAGGACAGACTTGCGCAAATATACACGCTCCCAAAAATAATTACCAGCACTCGCGGGGGTAAATCCTCGTTTGGATTTAATGGCACACAAATTTACAAACAAACGCGTTTCAGCGGTACGCCTTCCTCAGTGTTGGCGGCCGCCGAGTTTGAACCTCGTCATATACACATCATCAATCATGGCTAATTGAAGGTCAGGCAAGGTATATCATTACAATGCCAGGCTGTCCGGCTCACATTGCGCTCACATTGCCCCCAGCGAGTGCTGGTAATTATTTTTGGGAGCGTGGATATATTTTACTTACTGGCGGTCGCCAGTAGGTAGTTATAGTTAGAATGTTTTTTCCATAGGAAAAGCGTTTTTTGATTTGCCAATATCTTTGGCGCCGTTTGACGAATGTTCGCGAAACTTTCAAAACTAATGGGGCGCTCCGGTCAGCTCCTGTCTTGAAGGTTTCGGGGTGATTCGTCAAGCGGGGGCTGAGAAAAAAGGGGGGTCCCAAAACGCATTTTCTCCATGTTAATTTCCATAGGAATTTTGAAACAGGTTACAGCCCGAACTGCTGAACGGAATTACACCAAATTTGGCAAAAAGGTAGCCCTTGGTTCAAAAAGCGACCTTTTTTTGAAATGGTGTAAATCCGTTCAGTAGTTCCTGAGAAATTAAAAAATAGAAAACTTTCGATATCTGACCACCGAGGAGGAGTCGCGACTCCTCCCGGGCACGAGCTTCACTCTGATTGGCTGCCAACACTCCAAACCAGGAAGTGTTGGCAGCCATCTTGTCACTCGGTAGAACCGAGTCACAAGAAAAAAGGTGAAAAAAGGATGAAAAAAAACAAGAAAAGGGGGCAGGGTAGAAACACCCTGACCCCCTAGGCCTGCTCAGGGAGTCCCACAGGGACCCCCAGGCCTAAAAAAAGCATTTTTGTAAAAGAATCGGCAGAATTTGCGCTGGGTGCGCGAATGCTGCCAGAAAATCTAAAAAGAAGCGCGAGCTCCCACGCTTCATTATCCTTCAGCCCCCGGGTGGGCCAGGTCCCGGGGGCAATATTTATAATGTATGCGGGGGCCCGTGCCCCCCGCATCCCCGGGGGCCGCCACCTCCCCAGGGCTTTGTTTAATAAATGTGTGGGGGGGCTCCTGCCCCCCCCACACTGCCCCGGGGACCACCACCTCCCTGGGGCACTGTATAATTATAAACGGGGGGCCTCACGGGCCCCCCCAAGCCCCGGGGAATGCCACCTCCCCGGGGCTTAATTAAAAAAAATTAAGTGTGGGGGGGCTCCTGCCCCCCCCACACTGCCCCGGGGACCACCACCTCCCCAGGGTGCTAAATATTCAAATACGGGGGTCCGTTGCGGACCCCCGGGGACCACCACCTCCCCGGGGCTTTAAACACTTGGGAGGGGGGCCGCACGGCCCCCCTCCAGGAGCCCTTGATGGCCCGGGGGACCGCCACCCCCCAGGGCGAGCTCCTGCAATGTCCCGGGGTGCCCACCCCTGGGACATTGCTGTTTGCTATGGCATGGCGGGAGCACGGCTCCCACCCTGTCATAGCAAACTCTGCTTTGGTTTTTGGGAGCATCTCGCTTCCAAAAACCAAAGCAGATTGCTTTTGCACAAGGGGAGCTGCATGTCAGCGCCAAGAGCTGCGTTGGCACAGTGGTGTAAAAAGGGGGCGTGGCCTCGGACCACTCTCAGCAATCCAGGTGTGTGGCGCTTACTGGAAGTACCTGGTGGCGTAGTTGGCCCCCAGGGACCCTCAGGAATGAAGGGGACTTAATACCGCAACTTAGAACGCGCCAGGAGGTGCGTTTGCAGAGTGGTGGGGAAAGGGGGCGTGGCCTTTGTCCACCTCTCAGCAATCCCACTGTGTGGGGCTTACTGGAGGTAAGAGGTAGGCTAGTTGGCCCCGAAAGGACAACCAGCAGCGAAGGGGACTTCAATCCCCATCCAAGAGCGCGCCAGGGAGCGCGTTTGCAGAGTGGTGGGCAAAGGGGGCGTGTCCTGCTATGAGAACTTAGCAATCCTGCTGTGTGGGACTTACTGGAGGTAATAGGAGGGGTAGTTGGCCCTCAAGGATGTCCTTGGGGCCCAAGTACCCCTCTTGTTACCTCCAGTAAGTCCCACACAGTAGGATTGCTAAGACGTCTTCGGAGGCCATGCCCCTTTCTCCACCACTCTGCAAACGCGCCTCCTGGCAGACTACGGGATGGGGGATGAAGTCCACTTTACTCCTGAGGGACTTTGGGGGCCAAGAAGCCATTCTGGTACCTCCTGTAAATCCTACGCAGCGTTATAGTTATTAATTAGCATTTAAAAAACCTTTAAAATTCACCACAGGTTTCAGGGACGTTATATTAGAAATTTTCATTTAAAAAACCTTAGCTATTCACTGAAAAAACCATAGGTTTCAGGGACGTTATAGTTAGAAATTAGCATTTAAAAAACCTTTGAAATTCACTGAAAAAATCACAGGTTTCAGGGACGTTATAGTTAGTTGGACATTTCACTCGTACAAAACCAGAGAAATTCGGCCGTTATAGTTAGTTAAGCTAACTATAACTCGCGCCCCCGCAATGCACTGCTGATGACGTCACATATTACATCATTCATGACATGGCCAGTGACATCACTGATGACATCACTGATGACATCTCAAATGACATCACTGATGACATCATCCATGTGATAATCTGATGCACCTCCTCACACCCTAATATAACCTTTGATACACCCACTCTAAAATACAGACTACCATTTTCGAAACCATAGACACACCAATAGCAGTTACTACATACCCACTCACAGATTCCTAGGTCTACACACACATCCACTCATTCACCCATACAGTCACTCATACATGCAGTCACTCACCAATACAGCACTATCATTTGCACTCATACACCTATACAGACACTCACACACTGTCACTCATCCATAGAGTTACTCACACACCTAGTCAGTCATGCAAAGAATCAATCACACTCCCATTTACTCACCTATACAGTTATACACACACCACCTCACTTATTCATACAGATACTAACACATACTTACTCTCTTATAACATCACCGATACAAGCACACACTCATCCATACAGCCACTCTCACAATCACTCATTCTCACATATAGTCATTTATATACTTTAACACTCACATATACTGTCTTTCACATATGTAGTTACTCACACATATACCACTGAGACATCCATTCACTCACCAACACACCCATACACACACTCACCCACCCATACAGCCCTTCACAGATGTACTCTTGAACCCATACACCCAGTGAATCACCCACTCACACATCTATGCACAGAGTCACACACCCCCCACCCACCCACACAGACACTCAGGCACCCATACAGATACTCAGACAACCAATCAATAACCCATATAGACACACATGTAGGTACTCACCAACCCATGCAGCTGCTTACACACCAACTGACAGACTGATACAGACATTCACACAGTTTAGTCACTAACCCATGCATTCAGTAAGACATGTTTAATCACTCACTTATACAGTCAGTCACGCACCTACTAAATCATCCATTCAGACACTTATACACCCACTCATTCTTCAATACACCTTGGCATATATATATATATAAAACATATTTAAACTTTACAGAAACACACAGTCACTGGATGATGTCATCAGTAATGTCATTTGAGATGTCATCAGTGATGTCATCAGTGATGTCACTGACCATGTCATGAATGATGTAATATGTGACATCATCAGCATTGCATTGCGGAGCGCGAGTTATAGTTAGCTTAACTAACTATAACAGCCGAATTTCTCTGGTTTTGTACGAGTGAAATGTCCAACTAACTATAACGTCCCTGAAACCTGTGGTTTTTTCAGTGATATATATATATATATATATATCACTGAAAAAAACACAGGTTTCAGGGACGTTATAGTTAGAAATTAGCATTTAAAAAACCTTAGAAATTCACCGAAAAAAACACAGGTTTCAGGGACGTTATAGTTAGTTGGAGATTTCACTCATACAAAACCAGAGAAATTCGCCTGTTATAGTTAGTTGAGCTAACTATAACTCGCGCCCCCGCAATGCACTGCTGATGACGTCACATATTACATCATTCATGACATGGTCAGTGACATCACTGATGACATGACTGATGACATCTCAAATGACATCACTGATGACATCACTGATGACATCATCCAGTGACTGTGTGTTTTTGTAAAGTTTAAATATGTTTTATATATATATATGCCAAGGTGTATTGAAGAATAAGTGGGTCTATAAGTGTCTGAATGGATGATTTAGTAGGTGCATGACTGACTGTATAAGTGAGTGATTAAACGTGTCTTACTGAATGTATGGGTAGTGACTAAACTGTGTGAATGTTTGTATCAGTCTGTCAGTTGGTGTGTAAGCACCTGCATGGGTTGGTAGGTAGCTACATGAGTGTCTATATGTGCTACTGATTGGTTGTTTGAGTATCTGTATGGGTGCCTGAGTGTCTGTGTAGGTGGGTGGGGGGTGTGTGACTCTGTGCATAGATGTGTGAGTGGGTGATTCACTGTTTGTATGGGTTCAAGAGTGCATCTGTGAAGGGCTGTATGGGTGGGTGAGTGTGTGTATGGGTGTGATGGTGAGTGAATGGAGGTCTCAGTGGTCCATGTGTGAGTAACTACATATGTGAAAGGCAGTATATGTGAGTGTTGGAGTATTTAAATGACTATATGTGAGAGTGAGTGATTGTGAGAGTGGCTGTATGGATGAGTGTGTGCTTGTATCAGTGATTGTATAAGAGAGAAAGTATGTGTTAGTATCTGTATGAATAAGTGAGGTGGTGTGTGCATAACTATATAGGTGAGTAAATGGAAGTGTGATTGATTCTTTGCATGACTGACTAGGTGTGTGAGTAACTCTGGATGAGTGGCGGTGTGTGAGTGTCTGTATAGGTGTATGAGTGCATATGATAGTGTTGTATTGATGAGTGACTGCATGTATGAGTGACTGTATGGGTGAATGAGTGGATGTGTGTAGACCTAGAAATCAGTGAGTGGGTATGTAGTAACTGGTATTGGTGTGTCTATGGTTTCGAAAATGATAGTCTGTATTTTAGAGTGGGTGTATCAAAGGTTATATTAGGGTGTGAGGAGGAGCATCAGATTATCACATGGATGATGTCATCAGCGATGTCATCAGTGATGTCATTTGACATGTCATCAGTGATGTAATCAGTGATGTCACTGGCCATGTCATGAATGATGTAATATGTGACATCATCAGCAGTGTATTGCGGGGTCGCGAGTAATAGTCAGCTCAACTAACTATAACGGGCGAATTTCTCTGGTTTTGTACGAGTGAAATGTCCAACTAACTATAACGCCCCTGAAACCTGTGGTTTTTTCAGTGAATTTCTAAGGTTTTTTAAATGCTAATTTCTAACTATAACGTCCCTAAAACCTATGGTTTTTTCAGTGCATTTCAAAGGTTTTTAAAATGCTAATTTCTAACTATAACATCCCTGAAACCTATGAATGAATGAGAATGAATGAGAGGGTTCTTGTAAAGCGCATGGCTACCCGGAGGCGTCCCAGCGCTATGCGGAAGATTAGAAGGACAGAGTGAGGGTTATGGGAAAAGCCAGGTCTTCAGGTGTTTGCGGAAAGTAGGAAGATTAGGTTCCCGCCGTAGATCAAGAGGGAGCACGTTCCAGAGCCTGGCGGCATTGTAGGAGAAGAGCCTGCCGCCACTCTTTGCCCTCTTGATTCTTGGGACTTCAGCCAGATGGAGAAAGTCGGATCGGAGGCTTATGGGGGCTTTATGGGGGCAAATCAAGGACTTTAAGATGGGTGGTCCATTTCCATTAAGGATTTTATGGGACACGCAGAGGGCCTTGAAGTTGATTCTCTCCTGCACTGGGAGCCAATGCAGGGAGCGCAGTGCTGGTTTTGCCGAGCAACGATGGGACGTGCCGGTGAGTAGCCTAGCCGCTGAATTCTGAATAATCTGAAGTCTCGCGACTACTGAGTTGGGGGCCCCCAGATAGAGGGCATTACCCACGTCGATCCTGGATAGGATTAACGCCTGTATCAGAAGTCTTTTTGCTTGGAAGGGAAGGAGAGGAATGATTTTGCGGATCATTTTCAGTATGCCATGACACGTGGAAACCATCTTCCGGGCTTGGGTTTTAAAAGAGAGATCTTGCTCCAGCCAGATCCCTAGGCTTTTTATTTCAGCTTTTGGAGTAGGGACCGTACCCATACAATCAGGCCAGAGGGTTTTGAGATTGCAGTTTGAATAATTGCCAAGCAACATCAGCTCAGTCTTGTCGCCATTAAGTTTAAGGTGCGAAAGACTCATCCACTTTACCACTTCCTTTAGGCAAGAATGTAGGTCCGTGTACGACTGGTCGGATTGATTCAGTGCTACGATCAGTTGTGTATCATCACCATACGAGACTATATGTATCCCAAAGGGGGCAGCAATATCCGCCAGGGGGGCCATATAAACATTAAAAAGGGTAGGGCTCAGGGAGGAGCCCTGTGGGACTCCACACTGCAGGGGGAAAGGATCGGAGATGGTATCATCCTCAAACACCTGAAACGACCTTCCTTCCAGAAAGGACTGGAGCCAGGCAAGGACTTGGCCTGACACTCCTATCCTCCTGAGACGGTGAACTAGAATATTATGGTTCACCGTGTCGAAGGCTGCGCTCAGGTCAAGGAGGATGATAGCGGAAGCGCCTCCTGAGTCAAGAATCTTTTGTGTTTCCTCCACCACTGCTAGTAGTGCGGTCTCCGTTCCTTGTCGGGGACGGAAGCCTGTTTGGGAGGAGTGGGGAAGGTCGTGAGACTCCAAGAAGCCGGAGAGTGAGGAGTTAACATATTTTTCTGCGATTTTGCTCACACCAGGGAGGAGCGAAATCGGGCGGTAGTTGCCTAGATCAAATGGGTCAAGATGGGGCTTTTTTATTAGGGCTTTAATCATAGCTCTTTTCCATTTGGGAGGGACCAGACCCGAGGCAAAAGAAGCATTGATTGTGCTGAGAATGGTAGGGGCAACTAAGGGGGTGACCTTTTGCAAGATACTAAGTGGAGCGGAGTCAAGCGGTGACCCACTTTTTACTGAGGCTAAAATGGGTAAAAAGGATTCTAGCGAGAGGGGAGTAAAGGACTTCAGGAGGGGGACATGGGAGCCTTGGCAGTAGTCAGAAGTGGAAGTTAAAAAGTCATTGTCATCCACAGGGAGAAGCTTAACGATGTTTTGTACTTTAAGGAGGAAAAATTGTGCAAGGTCGTTACATCGACGTCCTGACACGTCGGGAATTGGAGGCGGGTCCGGAACTTTAAAAAGTTTTTTAGCAATTTTGAAAATTTCCATGGGCGAATTGGCCGAAAGGGAAATTTTTCCTCAAAATATGAGGCTTGGGATTTTTTGATTTCCGCTTTATATATGCGGAGAGACGCTCTGTATTCCAACTTCCTGTTGGGGGAGAAATCTTTCCTCCAAAGTCTCTCCTGCCTTTTACAGTGTTGTTTAAGAAGGAGAAGCTTAGGGGAAAACCATGGTGAATTCTGCGAGCCAACTTTTTCAACATAGATTTTTAGGGAGTACTCTGTTGAGAGAGTCTTCGATCCAGGAAAAAAAATGATTATAAGCAGTCACTGGGTTGGACTCCAAGGGGGTAGGGTTTTAATGAGTTCAACTGACCAGTCCTCCAGCGGAAGGTTTTTTAATAAATTTCTAAGGTTTTTAAATGCTAATTTCTAACTATAATGTCCCTGAAACCTATGGTTTTTTCAGTGAATTTCAAAGGCCACGCCCCCTTTCTCCACCACTATGCAAACACGCCTCTTGGCGCCTTCTAAGTTGGAGGATCACGTCCCCTTGAATACTGAGGGTCCCTGTGGGCCAACTAGCCCACCAGGTACCTCCAGTAAGCCCCACACAGCTGGATTTCTGAGAGTGGTACGAGGCCACGCCCCTTTTTTACACCACTCTGCAAACGCGCCTCCTGGCACACTGCTGCTTGGGGGATGAAGTCCACTTCAGTCCTGAGGTCCTCAGGACACAAGGGGACTTCATCACCCCACCAGCAGTGTGCCAAGAGGAGCGTTTGCAAAGTGGTGTAAAAAGGGGCGTGGCCTCGTACCACCTCTCAGCAATCCCACTGTGTGGGGCTTACTGGAGGTTCCTGGTGGCCTACTTGGCCCCAGGGACCCTCACTAGCAACGGGGAATTAATCCCCCAACGAAGAGCGCGCCAGGAGGCACATTTGCAGAGTCATGCAGGGAGGGGGCAAGGCCGCCGGTGAGTTGCCGGTCTCTTTTAAAAAACTTTTTTTATCGAATAGGAGGGGGGCCGCGTGGCCCCCCACCCCTGGCCAATTTCTGGCCCCGGGGACCCCATCCCCCAGGGCCGGCCCTTATGTTGGGGATCGCGGGGGAGCCCCAATGCCCCCAGGGTCCCAGCCGGCTCCCCGCCTCCTGCGGGAGCCGGCATTGCTTTTGGACAAGTGGAGCTGCTAACATGCAGCTCCCCTTGTCCAAAAGCAATTCTGCTTCGCTTCAGGTTTTCTGCTCTTGCTTCCATGAAGCGAAGCAGAGTTTGCAATGACAGGTTGGGAGCCGTGCCCCTGCCATTACAAACGGCAATGTCCCAGGGGTGGGCACCCCGGGACATTGCAGGAGCCGGCCCTGGGGGGTGGTGGTCCCCAGGGCCATGAAGGGCTCCAGGAGGGGGGCCGCATGGCCCCCCTCCCAACGTATACATAGCCCCGGGGAGGTGGTGGTCCCCGGGGATGGGGTTCCGCAACGGACCCCCGTATTTAAATAAAGTCTGCCCCGGGGAGGTGGTTATCCCCGGGGCCATGTGGGGAGGGGCAGGAGCCCCCCCACATATTTAAGCCCCGGGGAGGTGGCGGTCCCCAGGGCTTGGGGGTCCCTCAAGGCCCCCCCACACATAATTACCAATGGCCCGGGGAGGTGGCAGTCCCTAGGGCAGCGTGGGATGGGGCAGGAGCCCCCCCATGCATTTTTCAATAAAAGCCCCGGGGAGGTGACAGTCCCCAGGGCTTGAAGGGGGCCCGCAAGGCCCCCCGCACATAAATAATAAAGCCACAGGGAGGTGGCGGGCCCCCGCTACATAAATCATGAATGCCCCTGGGACCTGGCCCACCTGGGAGCTTTAAAAAACGAAGCGCGGGAGACCGCGCTTCGTTTTTTTGGTGCACGAATCAGGCCGAATTTCTTTTTTTAATTGCTTTTTTTTGCCCTGGGGATCTCTGTGGGACCCTCTGACCAGGCCTAGGGGTCAGGGTGTTTTTACCCTGCCCCCTTTTCTTCTTTTTTAATGTCTCTCTCACCTTTTTCCTTCTCCCTCGGTACCGAATCACAAGATATGCTGCCAACACTTCCTGGTTTGAAGTGTTGGCAGCCAATCAGAGGCAAGCTCGTGCTCGGGAGGGCTCAGCCAATCAGATCTCACAATTCTCAAATATCGATATCTGTAAATCTTTAAATATCTCAAAAACTACTGAACGGATTTACACAATTTAACAGAAAGCATGCTTTCTGGACCAAGAGCTATCTCTCTGCCAAATTTGGTGTAATTCCGTTCAGCAGTTCAGGCTGTAGCCGTGTCTAAAGTTTCCTATGGAAATTAACATGGAGAAAACACGTTTTGGGGTCCCCCTTTTTTCTTGGCCCCCGCTTGATGAATCACCCCGAAACTATCAACACAGGAGCTGACCTGGTGAACGATTAGTTTCGAAAATTTCGTGAAGATTCGTCAAAGGGCGCCAAAGTTATTGGCAAATCAAAAAACGCTTTTCCTATGGAAACAAGGTTCTAACTATAACTACCTACTGGCTAACGCTAGTAGGTAATATATATATATATATATATATATATATATATATATATATATATATATATATATATATATATATATATATATATATATATATATAAGGTTACGGGGACGTTATGGTTAAGGAATAGAATTAAAAAGCCCTTAGAAATTCACTGAAAAAAAGGTTATAGGGACGTTATAGTTAGGCTCAGATTTTACACACACAAATCCATAGAAATTCAGCAGTTAAAGCTACCTGAGCTAACTATAACTCACCCCCCCCGCAATGCACTGCTAATGACTTCACATATTACATCATCTTGACATGGTCAGTGACATCACAATGACATCACTCATGACATCTCAAATGACACTGAAAACAAATATACTGAGCTACTGCATAAGTTAAATTCTTTTTCTTTCTGTATTACTAATGAGGTTTAGTATTTCTAACATATATCATCTGACGTATAATTCTGCTTTTAAAGCAGGTGTACTAGTTATGAGTAAAAGAGCCTCTATGCTGACACGTCTGCTGCTAATGTATGTTCATGGTAGTGATTTGCGTCACCCTAAGCTGTTCATTGAGACTTTACTCCACAGTGAATGGGAGTGGCCGTGGCTGAATGGATGTGTGAGTGACTGTGGATCAGCAAGTGGGTGTGTGAGTGGTTTCGTGTCTGTGAGTGGGTGTATGAGTGTCTATATGGGTGAGTGAGTGGCTGTGTGGGTCTGTGAGTGGGCTTGCCAGTGCTTGTGTGGGGGTGTCAGTGTGTGAATGGGTGTGTGAGGGGTTGTATTAGTGCGTGAGAGAGTGTATGAGTGGCTTTGTGGATATGTGAGTGAATGGTTGAGTGGGTCTGTAGGTCTGTGAATGGGTGTGTCAGTGGCTGAATGGGTATGTGAGTGGGTGTGTAAGTGGCTGTGTGCATCTGTAAGTGGGTGTGCGAATAGTTTTGTGAATCTGTGAGTGGGTCCATGAGTGGCTGTATGGGTCTGAGTGGGAGTTTAAATTGCTGTATGGATGTATGAGTGTGTGTGTAAGTGGCTTGTGGGTCTGTGACTACATATGTGAGTGCTTGTATGGGTGTGTAAGTGGTTGTGTGGGTCTGTGAGTGAGTGTGTGAGTGCTTGTGTGGGTGTGCAAGTGGGTGTGTAAGTCATTTTCATGGGTGTGGGTGTGAGTGGTTTTGTAGGGGCGAGAGAGTGTGTGTGAATGTATGTTTTTTCTTTATAATTGAGCACTGGATCCGTCGCAGATTCACACGGGTGTTCACACTGAGTGCCCCGGTGGATCTGCAGTCCTCCCACATCTCAAAACAAACATTTTTGGGCATTATTTCCCATGAGGGGTCCCTCACAGACTCCTCCATCACTCCCATGGAGTCAGGGTACCTCTACTGTGACACCTTCATCCAATTTCCTGGGGTGTTTTTCCCCCCCGGAAACGAGTCCTGATATACAGAATTGCAGCCGCAAATTTCCTCTCAGTTTGCGGCCAACCAATCACAGCAATGTTGATGGATCAGCAGTGTATCCGCTTCTCTAGATAGACATAAATATTTTTTCTGTAATTGCTCAAAAACTGAACAGATGTACACCAGGTTACAAAAAGAGATCTTTCTAGACCAAGATCTATCTTTCTGCTAAATTTTGTGTAATTCCGTTCAGCGATTTAGACTGTAGCCGTGTCTAAAATCACTATGGGAAATTGCAAGCGAAAAATGCGTTTTGGGCCCCCCCTTTTTCTCAGCCCCCACTTGACGAATCACCCCAAAACTTTCCAGACAGCAGCTGAAGTGTCTGACGTACTTGTTTACAAAATTTTGTTGAAGATTCGTTAGACAGCGCTAAAGTTATTAGCAAAACGAAAAAACGCTTTGTCTATGGAAACTTGGTCCTAAATCTATCTATCTATCTATCTATCTATCTATCTATCTATCTATCTATCTATATATATATATATATATATATATATATATATATATTCAAACCCAAAGTTTGCCTGCAATGAGAGAGCCCACGAAGGTAAGTAACATCAGCACATCATTAAATGGAGGAAAACAGCAAAAACCAGCAGGATGCCTTGCTCAAATTAAATCAAGCCCGACGCGTTTCGTGCTTCTCGAGCACTTCTTCATGGGCTGGCGACTTGTTGGTGAATAACTTGTCAGGCAGTTTCCAGATACACCAAATAGGATTCTTGACACCCCGCCCATGTGGGCGTGGCCACCCCCGTGGCCTATTGGTAGTTGTAGTGTTCATGTGTTACTCAACGTGAGTTGCCTTAAAGTTATTCGTATTTGCAAATATTCAATACCCAGTGGGTTGCAAAAAAGCACTATTGCCGCTTAGAGCTGCTCCTTACTTCCTCCACCGGCATTACCAGTCCCAGAGCGCTTCCACATCAATTGACGTTTCAGCAGGGCTGCAGCGGGGCTCATCTCGCGGCTCAGGCGGTGCCGCAAACAATTCAAACCCAAAGTTTGCCTGCAATGAGAGAGCCCACGATGGTAAGTTACATCAGCACATCATTAAATGGAGGAAAACAGCAAAAACTAGCAGGATGCCTTGCTCAAATTAAATCAAGCCTGACGCGTTTCGTGCTTCTCGAGCACTTCTTCATGGGCTGGCGACTTGTTGGTGAATAACTTGTCAGGCAGTTTCCAGATACACCAAATAGGATTCTTGACACCCCGCCCATGTGGGCGTGGCCACCCCTGTGGCTTATTGGTAGTTGTAGTGTTCATGTATTACTCAACGTGAGTTCCCTTAAAGTTATTCGTATTTGCAAATATTCAATCCCCAGTGGGTTGCAAAAAAGCACTTTTGCCGCTTAGAGCTGCTCCTTACTTCCTCCACCGGCATTACCAGTCCCAGAGCGCTTCCACATCAATTGACGTTTCAGCAGAGCTGCAGCGCAGCGGGGCTCATCTCGCGGCTCAGGCGGTGCCGCAAACAATTCAAACCCAAAGTTTGCCTGCAATGAGGGAGCCCACGACGGTAAGTAACATCAGCACATCATTAAATGGAGGAAAACAGCAAAAACCAGCAGGATGCCTTGCTCAAAGTAAATCAAGCCCGACGCGTTTCGTGCTTCTCGAGCACTTCTTCATGGGCTGGCGACTTGTTGGTGAATAACTTGTCAGGCAGTTTCCAGATACACCAAATAGGATTCTTGACACCCCGCCCATGTGGGCGTGGCCACCCCCGTGGCCTATTGGTAGTTGTAGTGTTCATGTGTTACTCAACGTGAGTTGCCTTAAAGTTATTCGTATTTGCAAATATTCAATCCCCAGTGGGTTGCAAAAAAGCACTTTTGCCACTTAGAGCTGCTCCTTACTTCCTCCACCGGCATTACCAGTCCCAGAGCGCTTCCACATCAATTGACGTTTCAGCAGGGCTGCAGCGCAGCGGGGCTCATCTCGCGGCTCAGGTGGTGCCGCAAACAATTCAAACCCAAAGTTTGCCTGCAATGAGAGAGCCCACGACGGTAAGTAACATCAGCACATCATTAAATGGAGGAAAACAGCAAAAACCAGCAGGATGCCTTGCTCAAATTAAATCAAGCCCGACGCGTTTCGTGCTTCTCGAGCACTTCTTCATTGGCTGGCGACTTGTTGGTGAATAACTTGTCAGGCAGTTTCCAGATACACCAAATAGGATTCTTGACACCCCGCCCATGTGGGCGTGGCCACCCCCGTGGCCTATTGGTAGTTGTAGTGTTCATGTGTTACTCAACGTGAGTTGCCTTAAAGTTATTCGTATTTGCAAATATTCAATCCCCAGTGGGTTGCAAAAAAGCACTTTTGCCGCTT